>LKTO01000430.1:0-43910 GCA_001399465.1 Hymenoscyphus scutula | reverse complement strand
CCTTAGAAATCAGTCTCCTAGGATTTTATTATCAAGCTACTAAAATCTAGAGACCTAATAACAGGAGTTAAATATAACTTAATTCTAGTTATTATAGAAAGACTTACTAAATACATAATACTAATACTATATATAGAGTCTAGTATAGTAGAACATCTAGCATTCGCGTACTTGAGAGACGTAATCTTAAGACACGGAATATTAATAGAGATACTCTTAGATAGAGATAAGCTCTTTACCTTAAAGTTCTAGACCGCTCTTATAGAGCGATTAGATGTAAAAAGAAAGCTCTTGATAGCTTTCTACCTCTAGACTAATAGAGAGAATAAACGTATAAATCAAGTAGTTGAAATATACCTCTGTTACTATGTAAACTACTAGTAGAACAACTAGGTAGAACTGTTGCCTTTAGCTCAGTTTATATATAATAGCTCAACTATAGAAATAACACTTATATTACTATTCTACGCTAACTTTAGGTATAAATTACTAGTATATAATAGACTGATGAAAACAACGAGTAACAACCAGTCAGCTCGAGTGTTAGCCTTAAAGATTAAAGGCCTATACAAGGAACTTATAGAAGACTTACAGTTTATAGTAGAGCGTAACACGTACTACTACAATAAACGACGTAGTCAGGAGCTAACGCTAAAAGAGAGGGATAAAGTCTACTTATAGCAGAAAAACATCGACATAAAGAGACTAAGCAGGAAACTAGACCACATATATATTAGACTGTTCAAAATCAAGTAAGTAAAAGGACCTTTGAATTATAAACTAGCTCTACTAAAAACAATAAACATCTTTCTAGTATTCTATATCTCGCTCCTTAAACTAGTACTACCAGGAGCACTACTAGCCCTACTTACAGAGATCTAGCTAGTTAACCTAAATGCTAAGTATAAGGTTAAGAAGATTCTTAACTATAAACTCATTAGAGGTAAGATCAAGTATTTAATTAAATAGTTAGACTACCTATATTTAGAGAACACTTAGGAACTAAAAGAGAATATCAGCTAGTATTCGGCGGAGCTGGAGGAGTTCCACTCTTAAAACCCAGGTCTGACCATAGCGAGTGGTTAGGGGGGAAAGCCTTAAAGAAGTTCAGGTCGAGACCCAGGTTAAGGGCGGGGTCAGAGGCGTTAGGTGAGGGAAGGGCGGCCAGCCGGGCAGCCGTTTCCTCTCGATGCTTCTTTTCTTCTCGCTCCTTATCCTGTACCTTCTCTCTTTCCTTAGTAGCATCTAGTTCATTAAGAGTACGAAGTCCGCGACGAACCATGTTAATACCCCGCTCTCGAAGTTCTTGTTAGCGCTGCTCGAGCTCGCGCACGCGAGCTAAACCGGCCATGGCTACCTCAAAAGCTATATCTCTTTTAAATTTAAGACGCTCTTCCTCGAGGCAGATGCTCTCGAGGTCGTTGTTTGACTCCTGAAGAGTATTACATTTAACGCCCTGCCTGACGTACTCTCCGCACCGTTGCGACTTGTTGTTTAGGACAAAGTATTTTCGGTCGTAACGCTAGCAGTTGGTACAAGGCATGATGGCGGAACCGTATGTCTAGATGGTTTCAGAAAGTAGAATACGTTGTTTATATTTCTACGTTTTAGAGGACATGTTGAAAGAAGGAGAGGGCCTCTAGCCTTCTGACGATATTTCTTAGGTTGTACTTAAGCGTAGGGACACGCTAAGCTAAGAAGGGGATAGTGTTACGAATCACGTGCACACGTGACTAGTGAAGACTAGGCGACGTCCTGACAGGTCAAGTACTATCATATACTCTTATAGTATCAAGGGATCGGTTAGGGTAGCTAAGCGATCCAAGGATTTCATTTGCACTATAAAACACGTGACTCGCTTATCGAGTCACATGACTGTTGGAGCTTGCAGGAGCTTGCATTGGAGCTTAGGATCTAAAGCTCCGGAAGATCCAACGGTTAGTATGCGAGGACGAAGGTTCTATATAAGACTAGCACGTCTGCCTTTAGATAGGAGCTTCGTGCTTAACTCAATATTACATTGTTATCACTACCTTGACAGCTTTGTAGTTAAGTGACGAGTTTACCTCTGAGTAAACACCCAGACCTTGATTGTACCTCTTTGCAAGAACAAACCCCAGCGATACTCAGTACCTTAGTTAGTTAGTTTGAGAATCGTCACACTATAGAGGAGCTACGTAAACTCTAGGCAAAACGACAAATCAACGATGCCCTCAATCAGCGGAATAGCCCTACAAATAGCCTACTCAAGGACCTACCCCTCAACTCAGACGTCCTTGTATAGCGTGAACCTGGAAGGTGGACTGGCCCCTTTACGCTTATAGGAATAACGAATGAGGAGTACATTGTCAAGCTACCTAGCGGACCTACAAAATTCCGCTCTACAGTAGTAAAACCTTACCTTACAGAACCAGACCTACAGGAACCACCGGCGACCCAGGAACCTGACGACCAAGAAGCATTCCAGCCAGCCACGCCACCTGAAGTTATTCAACCAAGGCGTGGCCCAGGTAGACTATCAAAGACTCAAAGACAGCCTCTAGAGCAACCACAGGAACAATCCCATAACCAGCCTCCGAAGCGTGGCCCAGGGAGACCACGGAAACAACTAAGTACCTTGAATATTAACGTCTATCTCGCTAAAGATGCTACTACCTCTACCTCTAGTTAATTTAAGTATTCCTAGACGTAGGAGGTTAATGAGCTAATTAAACGCGATGTTTTTGAATACATCTAGCTATACGACCTCCTAGAAGGCGCTAGAATATTCAACTTAAGATTTGTAGACAGTATTAAGAACAAGGGTATAGAAAAGGCATATAAGAAATCAAGGCTTGTTATCTAGGTATACAACGATGAAAACAAGTCTTAAGTTCTAACTTAATCACCTATAATTTAAAGAGTTAGCTAGCGAATTATACTTGCTATTACTACTATATATTCTAAGTTAAATGTCTACCTTAGAGATATTATCTAGGTATATACCTAGTTAACTATAAAGCTTAACCGCGAGTTCTATATACGCCTACTACTAGGAGTCCTCTAGTAGAGTAGAATTTACCTTAAAGTTATAAAACCACTCTACAGCGTACCTGAAGCTAGAAACTACTAGTTTAGTACCTACTACAAGCACCACCTTGACAAGCTACACATGTCACAATCTACATACGATCCCTGCCTACTCTCTGTCAGCAAGCAAGAGCAATTTAGAGTCGTCGGTCTCCAGACTAACAATACTCTAATATTAGCAAACCCAGGGTTTACTACAGCTGAAGAGGAGCAATTACAGAAGGCTGAATTTACTTCAAAACCCAGGGAACAGCTCACAAACGACCACCCACTTAAATTCAATAGCGGCAAAATCACACTTCAACTAAACGGTTCAATACTCTTGACCCAGGAAGGCTATACTAAGCACTTGAAGCCAGTAAGCACCTTACCAGCGGACCTAGTAAGCTCCCAGGGCAACGTTCGCCAGAATGCCTCAATCAAGGACCAATATATAGCACAACAAGCTCGTAGAGCCTACCTGGCCACGGTCTCACAGCCAGAGGCCGCTTTTGACCTCTCCTTTGCTACCCAGAAAGTTGAACCTCAAAGCCAGGACATTACACTCCTCAATAAGCGAATTCAATAGCAAATTGACAACCCCGATCAAGGCCTTAAATTTGTCAAGCTAGACAAGAACACTCTCAAATTAGTCATATTCACTAACTCCTCCTTTGCCAACAACGAGGATTTCACCTCTCAGATCGGCTATGTTCTTATACTAGCAGACGAAGCAGGGAACGCTAACATTTTACACTAGTCCTCTGTCAAGTACAAGAGAGTTATATAGAGTGTCTTAGCTTCAGAATTATACGCAATAAGCGCTGGATTTGACATAGCTACGTCTATCAAGGCAACTTTAGAAGCTATTCTTAGTCTCAAGATACCCCTCACAGTTTACACTAACTCAAAATCACTTTACGAGTGTCTAGTCAAACTTGGGACTACTAAGGAGAAGCGTCTTATGATAGACGTAATGTGTCTACGGCAAGCATATGAGCAACGCGAGATCAGCGAGATCAAGTGGATTGACGGCAACAGTAACCCAGCAGACGCTATAACAAAGTCCAAGGCTTGCTCTGCTCTACGTGACTTGATTAATACAAACAAGCTTGATACCAAGGTCACTGAATGGGTTGAACGTACACTTGAGCAAGGGACGGAAGGCAATGCGAGGGGAGGGACGTGATTAGTCGGATAGATTAGGTGCTTTCTTCTCTTTTAAGTCTTACAGTCTTTACTACTTTTTGGCCACTTTAAAGTAGGCCCAGTGTCGGTATATAATTCTGGTGAATAGCACCTTGTACGAGAGCCTAGTAGATCTACATGCTTTAGGTCATGTGAGTGGCTTGCCACTCACATACTTAAGCTCGTAGAGTACTACCTCTCTTTACCTTTACTCTTCATACACGAATGAATACAAATAGAGATTATATTTATATATCACCTTTTACGACAACCAGGTCGTACCAACAGTAATTAATTATATAAATGAATTCTAACGCTATAGAAATAAGATAGAGTAGGATTCCCTCGCTCTTATAGAACTCTTCTATAGAGGACTTAACGTTAAACTATATAAAGAAATAGTATAATAAAACCTTAATTATAAAGACATCGCTACTATAATCGAAGAAGTGATCTACTTAGACAACCGTCTATAGAAATTTAAGAAAACTAACCTTCGCCTAGAATTTAAGAAATATAATAAGTAGAATTGTCTAGAACACTATAACGATTAGTAAGTAAACGCTATCTAGAAGAAAACTTCTAGAAAGCTAGGACTTTTCTAGAAAGAACGAAACCGATAACGCGAATAAAACCTCTGTTTTTCATATAGCCTAACCGGCTATAGAGTAAGTAACTATCGTAAGAAGACTGATTCTTTAGAAAGGTATTAAGCGAATACTATAACTAGAAAGAAAATAGTATTACTTAAGAAATTTAATCTATTCGATAAAGAGTAGAAAGCTCGTAGATATAGAATGTAAGTAGAAGACGAGGATAACTCTATTCTCGAATAATATTATAATAGGCGTTCTAAATTAGAATATAATCTACCTTTATAATAAGATATAGAGATAGTAGAGTTATTATTAGAATTATCGTTAGAGTTATTAGACTCGAACCTGTTCGACGCTAGATATAACTAGAACGACGAACCTCGTCTAGAAGAAATATAGACCTTTATAGAAAGTTTTATATATAGAAACTAATAGATAGATCTTAACAGAAACAAGTTAGACTTTTAGACCTCTTATATAACTAGAGAATAAAATCTAGAAGTACTAGAACGATTTTAAGTTTAAAGTAACCTTCTAATAAGTATTATTTTTAGAAACCTTAAAAGTAGCCTAGATATAATAGAAGGAAAACTAAACATATAACCTCTCGAAGACATCTTCGAGACTACTACTATAGTATAGAAAGAAAGAGACTAACCTTTTAACTAACTATAAGTAGGCGAATACTAGACTCTAGAAGTTATATCTAGAGATATAATTATATAGAAGCGATACTATCTAAGACCTACGTTAGTATAGAAGTCTAAGAGATAGTTTACTAGCGATAAACCTAACTATACTATATCTATAGAATAGTAAATAGTTTATATAGTATCTAAAAGCGATTTAGATTAAGTAACTCTCTATCTATAGATAACTAACCCTTAGATAGAGGAAGTAAACTAGAGGAACTATAGTTTTAAGGTTTAGTTTATTAAAAATAAAATCTATACTACCTTAAAAGATAGATAGTTAATAGTAACTATAAAGATTAGAGAATAGAAACTCTAGGTTATAATTAACTTAGAAGCGATAGATAACTATCTCTCTCTATCTATACTTAAAAAGCTAAACGTCTCTATTAAAAAGATAGAACTATACTATCTAGATATAGTTAATAGAATAGATATAGTATATTAAAATATAGTTATTAATTAGTAAATAATTCTAATAAAACTTACTATTAAAGAATACTACTTAGATATATAATTTAATATTATTAAGATTAGAAGCTAGAATATAATACTTAGTATACTATAGATTAGAGAATATAATCTAGATATCGACTAGAAAGCTTAAATAATAACTTTTAGCTAATATAACTATAAAGAATCGTAGCTATAATAATATAGCTAGAACGAGGTTAGCGCTATCTCTTCTAAGACGCTAGAACACCTTATCGAGAGTCCTCTATAGGCTAGTAAGAAAGCTAATAACGAAATATCTATATAGTATAGAGAATTCGTAGAACTATTTAAGAACCTAGAGAACTTATAAGCTCTACTAGAATATTATCTATAGAATTATAAGATTAAATTAAAAGAGAGTTATAACCTTAAGAAATAGAAAATATAGCCTTATAGTTAGAATAAGCTATAATACTTTAAAAGCTATATTATTAAAGGTTTAAAGAAAGGTTATATTTAGAGATCTAAATTATCTATTCTATTAAATATACTAGTCGTTAATAAAAAGAACGACCTAATAGGTCGAGTCTATATTAACTACTAAGATATAAATAATATAACGATTAAGAACGCTTATCTACTACTAGAAGAATAATATCTACTAGATAGAATTAGCTCTACTAAGATATTTATAAAACTTAACTAATAGAATACTTATATCTTAATTAGAATTAAGGTAGACGATAAGTAGAAAACCGCTTTTAGATTACTCTTAAGACTCTATAAGTATATAGTAATATTATTTAGTTTAGCTACTACGCTAGTAATCTACTAGAGATAGAATAATAATATTCTAGAAGGTCTTCTAGAGGTAATAGTTATCTACTACCTAGATGATATTCTAATCTACTTAGATAAAGTAGAGGAATATAAGAGTTATATATATAAAGTTATAAAAAGACTTACTATAGTAAACTCTTAACTTAAATTATTAAAATACGAGTTTAGAGTAACTTATATAAAGTTTCTAGACTGATTAATCTCTCTAGAAAGAATAGAAATAGACTCTAAGAAAATAAGAGCTATTATTAACTAGAAATTACTAAAAAACGTTAAAGATATTTAACGTTTCTAGAGATTCGCTAACTTCTATCGTTAGTTTATAGTAGATTACGCTAGAATATCTAAACTAATAATAACTCTTATCTATAAAGAAGTGTCTTTTATATAGAATAAGATCGTAGAAATAGCCTTTTAGATAATAAAGAAATACTTTATAGAGAAGCTAATTCTATATAGCTATAACCTCGAGAAACTAAGTACTATAGAAATAGACTTATTAGATATAGTAATAGATACTATATATCTATAACTAGACGAAAATAGAAAGTTAATATCTATAGCCTACTACTCTAGAATATTAGACTTAGTATAGTAGAACTATACTATATTTAAGAAGAAACTACTTACTATAGTCTTTACTTTAGAGTATTAGAAAATCTATCTTTAGAGAATAAAGTATTAGATAATAGTTCTTACTAATTACGCTAATCTTTAAACCTTTACTACTACTAAGGAACTTATAAGTAAGCGCCTTACTAGGTAGTTAGAAACTCTATTATATTATAATATTATTATTTAATATATTATAGAAATAATAAACCTAAGAGTAGACGCTCTTAGTTATAAACTAGACTATAAAGAAGCTAGAGAATATATAAAGCTAGTAATATTAAAAGAGCTACTTAATAGAGACTTAGCTTTAATAGTTTATTAAATTATAGCTATATAAATAGTAGATCTATAGCTAGACGTAATCTAGAATATATACGAAGGTAGAAACTAGTACTATAATAGAAAATTATAAGTTCTAAAAGAATATATAAAGTAGTTTATTAGTAAGTACTATTCGATATCTACTTATAAATATTAAAGAATATAAAGAAGTACTTAGCGAATAAAATAATACTACTTTATAGATTATCTACTAGCGATTATTAAGGAGGTAATAAAGAAGTATAATATCTATATCTAGAATAAGGCTTTACGTCTACTACTATATAGATAGATAGATACTACTTCTATTCTATAGATACCTTAGAAATTAGTCTCTTAGAATTTTATTATTAAGCTACTAAAATCTAAGAATCTAATAACAGGAGTTAAATATAACTTAATTCTAGTTATTATAGAAAGACTTACTAAATATATAATACTAATACTATATATAGAGTTAAGTATAGTAGAGTATCTAGTATTCGCGTACTTAAGAGATATAATCTTAAGGTATAGAATATTAAAGGAAATACTATTAGATAGAGACAAGCTCTTTACCTTAAGGTTCTAGACTACTCTTATAGAGCGATTAGATGTAAAAAGAAAGCTTTCGATAGCTTTCTATCTCTAGACTAATAGAGAGAACGAATAAATAAATTAAGTAGTTAAAATATACCTCTATTATTATATAAACTACTAGTAGAACAACTAGGTAGAACTATTACCTCTAGCTTAGTTTATATATAATAGCTTAACTATAGAAATAATACTTATATTACTATTCTATACTAACTTTAGATATAAATTACTAGTATATAATAGACTAATAAAAACAACGATTAATAATTAATTAGCTCGAGTATTAGCCTTAGAAATTAAAGGCCTATATAAGAAACTTATAGAAGATCTATAGTTTATAATAGAGTATAATATATACTACTATAATAAACGACGTAGTTAGAAGCTAACGCTAAAAGAGAAGAATAAAGTCTACTTATAGCGAAAAAACATCGATATAAAGAGACTAAGTAGAAAACTAGACTATATATATATTAGACCGTTTAAAATTAAATAAGTAAAAGAACCTTTAAATTATAAACTAGCTCTACTAAAAATAATAAACATCTTTCTAGTATTCTATATATCTCTACTTAAACTAGTACTACTAGAAGTACTACTAGCTCTACTTATAGAGATCTAACTAGTTAATCTAAACGCTAAATATAAGGTTAAGAAGATTCTTAACTATAAACTTATTAGAGGTAAAATTAAATATTTAATAAAATAGTTAGATTACTTATACTTAGAGAATATATAGAAACTAAAGAGGAACCTTAGCTAGTATTTAGTAGAAATCTAGAACTTCTACTATTAAAACTCTAAGTTATCTACTACTTAGAGTTAAGCTTATAAAAACTAGAATCGTCTATAATATCCTTAGTATAAGAGAATATCTTAAAAGTAGAGAACTACTCTATAGAAGAAGGAACGAGAGGATTAGTAGAAGGAGGAGTCGAAGAGAGAATAGGTTTCTTTATATATATAGAGCTAAAGAAAAAATAATAGATAGGTTTTCGCGAACTAACTAGAGTGTTACGAATTACGTATATATATAACTAGTAAAGACTAGGCAGCGTTCTAATAGGTTAAGTACTATTATATACTCTTATAGTATTAGACAGGTCGCTTAGGTTAGCTAAAGCGATCTAAGGATTTTATATAGTTATAATTATATAATAGATCTCTAAGGATCCTCTAGAGATCTAAAGAGGTTCTAGGATCTAGAGTAGATCTATAGGCAGGAAGGTTCTATATAAGACTAGTATATCTACTATTAGATAGAAGCTTTATACTTAACTTAATATTATATTATTATTACTACTCTAACAGCTTTATAGTTAAGTAACGAGTTTACCTCTAAGTAAACATCTAGTCTACGATTAAACCTCTTTATAAGAATAAACTCTAGCGATACTTAGTTACCTTAGTTAGTTAGTTTAAGAATCGTTATATAGAGGTTATAGAGAAACGATAAGATATTTTAAAGTATTATAAGACTTCTTAGTATAAATATACTTAGAATAATATATAGATTCGTTTAAAAATAAAAAAATATTAATAGAAATATTAGAAATAGTAGAAATAACTATTTATAGAATAGTTAGCCTTCTTAATATAAAGAGCTAGAGTAATATACTATTTTCGTTTAGTATAAGAGACTAATATAGATAGAAAAGAAAGAGGTAAAAGAACTAATAATAACGTTTCTTTTAGAACAGGATTAGTATAGAGACACGCTAAGCTAAGAAGAGAATAGTATTATAAATTATAGGCTAAAAGAATATATAATAAGTAAAGACTAGATAGCGCTCTAATAGATTAAAGTACTATTTATATATAACTCTCGAAGTATAGCTAGCTAGTATACTAAACTATATAGAATCTTATTATGTTAGTAAAGATCACGTGATAGAGTCTTTATATAATAGAGTTCTTAGAGGCTATAGAGTCCTTAATGTTTAGAACTCTCTTTAAGCGAGAGACTCTAATATAAGAGAACTCTAATAGAAGTAGGAAGGTTCTATATAAGACTAGTACGTCTACTCTTAGATAGAAGCTTTATACTTAACTTAATATTATATTATTATTACTATCTTAATAGCTTTATAGTTAAGTAATAAGTTTACCTTTAAGTAAATACCTCGACCTCGATTAAACCTCTTTATAAGTAACTAACCTAGCGATACTTAGTTACCTTAGTTAGTTAGTTTAAGAATCGTTATACTTACCTTCTTAAATAATACTAAATTAAGAAAGATTTACCTTACTAAAAAGCTACTAAAAAGAGATAACTTAGTATTAAAGATACTATAGAGATAGTATACTATAATCCTTAGAAGTCTTATCGCTGATTTATACTACCTCTCTATACTACTAAGGAGATAGAGTACTCGCTAGTAGATCTAGATACTCTAGAAGTTATCTTTATATTATAAGATATTCTATAGTAAATAGCCTTCGAGGCGATATATATAACCGCTAAGGCTTAGGATAAGTATTTATTAATAGCGTAGCTATAACTAGTAGATTATCGATAAATATAAATAATCTAAAATACTCTCTTTACCTCTTTTATACTAATACTAATTAGTAAGCGCGTATAGATTAGAGAAGGTAGTTCGATTTTATAGAAGGTTACTACTATAGCTATATATAAACGAGCTATGTCTTTAGACTAGTTACTCTCTCTATTAGAAGCTCTAAAGAGTAAATAATAAACCTATAACTATCGCTAGTAGCTTTAATAGTATAGTTCTAGAGTAAGGTGTTACTACTATAGTAGAGTATATAAAGTAGTAGCTTTAATCGTATACTTCGTATACTAAAAACGTGAAGTGTATTTAGTAGCTTTAATAGTACGAATATAGTAAATCGACAACTACTCGAGATACTCTAAATCGAGCCTTAGTCGTGTCTATGTATATAGGACTTAATTGTCTTAAATATAGTAAATTAACAACATCTCGAGATATCTTAAATCGAGCCTCGGTCGCTATACTCTTAAACTCACCTATAAACGACTTATATAAACGATCTTAAATTTCGACCTTAAATTCCAACCTCTAATTCCGACCTCTAATTCCGACCTCTCTACTACTACTAAATCACACTACCTAGTATAGTACCTTCCTCTAAAATACTAGACGTTATATATGTTAAGGTATATAGAGATAAGTATATAAGCGACAAGAGTAATATTATAGATAAGGACTTTTAGATTCTCTTTTATATAGACTTTAATAATTAGAACGAACTACGATTTACATCGATTAGTAAGAATTATCTATATCTACTACGCCGAGCCTTATATACTAGAGGTATATATATTAAGATAGACTATATAAAAGGAGAACTATTATCTAAGACTCTTTATAAGGTCTTAACCTACGAAGAGTATAGATATTAGACCTTAAAGGACGTAGACGAGATTACTAATAAGAAGGACTATCGATCGACCTCTTTTAAAGTAATACTTAAGAGAGTAAGTAATCTAATTATACTAAGAGTATAAAACTCTTAATCTCTTTTAAACTCGACAAGCTTAATATACTCTCTCTCTCTACCTTCTAGACTACCTACTTCTAGTTCTATAAATTAGTAGTATACTAATATTCCTAGTAATATAGCTACTATTATTACTCTATAAGCCGCTATAGGTGTTAGTTAATAACTAACTAACGTTCGAAAGTACTATACTAAAGAAATAAGATATAGTAGTACTAGAGACAATTTTATAGAGAAGTTAATAAAGTTTATCGATATATATAAAGAAGCTAACTTACTATAACATAGTTGTATACTAGCTCTTCTAATTATATTAAAGAGACTTTTAGTAACCTTCTATAACTCTACGATTCGACTAAATAACATTAGATTCTCTTAAGCTTATATATCTATTACGAAACGATTTAAGAGCTATACTTACTAGAAACTTTAACTTAGTATATAGAATTAAATTAATATATAATCTATATATAATAAGAACTCTAGAAAGAAGAATTCTAAGGTATATAAACTCCTAGTAAATAAACTCGAGAAGCTTCGTCTATAATTAATATAAGAGTTATAAAGTAAGGCTTTCTTTAAGAATAAGCTTATACTTATCTATATTAGTACACTATTATATAGAGAAGCTTATACGTCCTAAGAGTAAAAGACGCTACTAAACTTTATTAATAGTATCGAAAGCTTAATTTATACTTATAAGTTGTTTTAGAGCTTAACTAATATATATATTATTAACGACGACTATCTACGAAGCTACGATGCGACGGAATTAAGTACTACGCCTAGTCTACCCGGCACAGGTATAAAACTCTCTTAATCGAGACTCGATTAAAATTAAGCCTTCTTTACTAATCGATATATATATAATATATATAACTCTAACTCTTGTAACCGCGACTGATTTAAAGGCTAATACCGCGATACTAGGACTAAGAGATACTAGATTTATAAGAAGCTAGATTATCGATTAGTAAAGTATTCTTATAAAGAGCGACGTTGTAATCGTAAGGAATTTATAAAGCGTATAGACAACTAATATACTAACGAACCCGAAACCACAGGTCCGTGCGCTATAGGGCATTTATCACTTAAATCATTAGAATTCTAAATACTATTTAATTTAATTAGAAGTAGACCACCTATAGCGATTTACAAGTATAGTAACCTAATATTCCTACTTTAAAATTAACTTATTTATCTAATCCTATAGTATCTTTTCCCATTCCTCTGTCACGGCTTAGCACATCTCCTCCTTGTTTGTAGGTTAGTGTTAACGTCTATAGAGGGCCTGTTTTATCTACCGCTAGCACTTCTCTATAGGATTCATGTCAGGTGAAGTAGAGGGATGGGCCATTAATACAATCCCGTGCTTAGTACGAAACTTTACGTAACAGTTCGTAGTAGATTTATGCCCATGAGCTGGGTTGCTGTCCTCCATGAATAGCAGTTCCACAGTTCCTCTATATATACAAGCTCGTTCGGGGGCTACGTAGCCAAGTATTTTGCGTACTGTACTCTCTCCCAGAGGTAAGCCAGAAATCGGGTCTCGGTATCGCTGCTAAAGGGCAAAGACAGGGACCTTCCCAAACCAGTGTAATTAGCGCATGGCCTCCTTATGCTTAGTAGCTATCTCTTGCCCTTTTTTGTGCTTCCAGTCGTCTAGTGGGGGGGTGGTAGGAGGCATGTTTGTTGATAAGGGGGGTAAAAACTATTGAAATCGGCAAAATCGTAAATGCCCTGTAGCGCACGGACCCGTGGTTTCGGGTTCGTAACAAACAGTTCGCGATTATGGTCACGGAATGCGAATCCGACGCCGACGATGACTTTGATGGATTAGATAAACTACTAATCTAGGAAGACTTTGCTAGAACTCAAATATATGCTTAAATACAAGAAAGTGCTGATACCCTTAATATTAATAGTACTACTTAGATGACTTCGCTTAGTGGCATTGACTTTAAGAGCGCAAGCGAGATCACTACTAATTTATATAATTCGGCATGTCTACACGTACTTGATCCTACTACACTTCTAGGTTATCTAATTGATTGTACCTCTCCCCCTTAAAATCGACTTAGTTAAATTGACGAAGTTGCCGCGCCTGACGCGCCTGACCCACCAGAGGAGCACTTAACAATTATGGTAAAGCGATACCCACGATTATACTTCTTTGGCATCCTGATTGATACAGGAGCATCCGGAGTATCTTCAGTAGGTCATGATCAATTCCTGGCATATAAGTCTATATATCCAGACGCAAGATTAGACCAAAGCACAAAGGGTCAAACTTGCGTGGGTAGAGCGAAAATGACGGATTTGGTGGAAATGAGGGAAATGGAAGTTCAGGAATAAGTGGAGATCACGAGAGATCCTAGTGATCTGATTGGACGGATGACATGGAATGGAGTCCTCTGATTGGTCGATTTCTTAGAGGATTATGGTAAATTATTCATACAGAAGTGGTTCGACGACTTTAAAGTTGTGCCAGTGTTACGAGATATTCCATAGTGAATAGCCTTCGGGGCGGTACACGTGACCGCCAAGGCTCAGGATGGGTATTTATTAATAGCGTAGCCTACAACTAGTAGATCATCGATGAATACAAACAACCCGAAATACCCCCTTTACCTCTTTTATACTAACACTTTATTAATTTAATCGCCTCTTATAACCTCTCTTTAGCCTTTACTAAGTACTATACCTTTCGAGTATTTATATAATATATAAATAACCTAGCTAGCGCTATTCTCTTAGAATCTTACTCTATATTAAAGAGGTAGATCTCACGATAGTTTAAGAATAGTTTTACTAAAACTAAGGTATACTTAGCTAACTTCTAGTCTAAGATATATATTAGTAGTAATTATTAGAAGTTAGATAATAGCCTTTTAGTTATTAGGTTTATTAGTTATAGAGTTAATAAGTTTAGTAACCTAGTAGAAGAAGTACTTATTATAAGGTAAATATAGAGGCGAGATATAGAAGAGAATCTAGCTATATATTTACTTTAAATAATTAAAGATTATAGTATATAAAATATCTCTAAAAATTTCTAAAACGATTCTAATTAATTATATAGATATTCTTTATAAAATAAGCTACTTTTTATATAATAATACCTTAAATAATAATACTATACTTAAGAAGTTAGCTCTTTTACTTAATAAACCTAATACTAAACTATAGTCTAAGTAATATAAGATTAGCTACTACTACTATATACTCTATCTTACCGCGAGGAATATAGCCTCTAAAAAGTATATTAACTTTAAGAAGAATATATAAGCTCTTTAGAATAATTAATTAGAGGATCTATATTATAGTTTTATTACTAATAATACTCTTTCTTACCTTTTTAACTTTACTAAAAGAGTAAGAAGATCTACTTAATTATATAACGAATTTAAAAAGCTTACTAGAGAGCTTATAATCTCTTAATCTAATACTACTCGATAGATCTCTTAGTATAGAGTAATTAAGTAAGTATATATATTAAAGCTTAAGATTAAGTACTTCTAGAATATCTAGAGGTTTCTCTATTAGAAGTATATAAGCGAGAATAATTAGAATAAACTTAAAGCTATATATATTTTACTTTTATCTAAAATTAGTCTAGAAACTAACTTATTTTTAGATAAGATACTTTTTTAGTACCTTAGAGTACTCTCTTCTTACTCTTAAAGAAGGAGCTAGAACCTTAGATAGAGCTATCTCTATAATAGACTTTATCTTAAGCCTTTTTAAAGAAGCTAAGATAAAGTATATAAATAATCCTCTTTTATATCTATTTATCTAGAAAGGATAGAAGAAGATTATTAAATACTACTCTCTTATAAGTAAGGCATCTATCTTCGCTACTATTATAGTACTTTACTCTACTTATAAGTAAGAGTATTTAGAAAAGTTAAAGAAAGCTAAGTAGCTTCTACTAGCTTATACTATAGTAGAAAAACTCTAGAACGACAAGTATTACTCTATAGTAGTATCTAGCTACTAAAACACCTCTTAAAATAGTTTAAACGTTAATCTCTACATTTTAAGTAATAGCTCTTTCTCTAGAGTAGTAGTATCCTTCTAGCTACCTAATCTATTTAACTAATATTTAGCTAAGAAGAGGTCTAAGAGAGAAGTTTTATACCTGTTTTAAGCTTATTTTAGTACTAATTAGCTTCCCTTTAGACTTCTCTTCCTTATAGAGGATAAATATACTTATTATTATACTCTTTCGCTCTAAGAAATAGAGAAAAGTTCTATTAATTACTAGCTTTAAGATAAGTAAAAGAAGTAATATCTAAACCTTTCTAGAATAGCTATTAATATCCTCTCTATTCCTTATACTACTAACTCTATAGAACTTCTTTAGTCCTCTACTAAATTAGTAGTTATAGATAGATGTAATCGTCTTAAGATATATACTATAGAAATACTTAAATACTTAAAGTCCTAGAATAAGATCTCTACCTTTAATCTTATTAGTTAATTTAGAAGTAAGAAGAAGGTTTATAATATAGAGGAGCTCTTATAAGACCTCTTAGATAGTACTATTTTTAGAGGTATAGCTAATAGAGAGAGGTAGTTTTAGTATCTAGATTAGTTTATTTTTGTTATATTTTCTAGTAGTACTAGTTTATTCTTTTATATCTTATATTTAGATAGCTATTTCTATATTTTTAATAGTTTTATTAGTTATTATTAATTTGTTATTATTTTAATTATAAAAAGAGCTAGTAGAGGAAATAGTAGTCTTTTCTAGTAATAGTAGAACTATATTACTAAGACTTATAATTTTATAGTAAAAGTTAACTTTTAGCTATATATTTAATTATACTATAGTCTTATAATAAAAAGGTCTAATATAATTAGTTTATATAATTTAATATATACTAAAGAGGTTCTATAGTAAGTTGCGAATTAAGCTTAAATTTAGCTCTTTTTTTATAATTCGAGCTTTTTTTTAAAAAAAGGCCGAAATTCCTCTCTTTCTATAAGTAGTTCTAGTATTACTCGATAATAACACATACTATAGAGCTCTAGGTATCGATAAGTAGAAGGTGTATATACTATCTTCAACTCTATAAACTTTCTAGGTAGAAAACAGATAATTAAGTTTCTGTTCTCTTTTTTATAGAGTCTTAGCAGGCCCTCTAAAGCTTAGTAGAGAAGGTGAAAATTCTCCTTTTTTCTTAAGAAAAGGGGGAGTTATCTATTCCTTAGATAGTACTTGTAGTATATAAGTTAAGCGTAGTAAAAGGTAAGAAGAAGGGATACGTATATATGGGGCTTCTTTTTAGCTAGGTCTTGTCTCTTTTTGACGACTTTTATTTTCTGTCTTCTAGAGAAAAGAGAGAAAATCAAGGAAATCAAAAAAGCTTAGATTACTAAAAAAAAGTGCTAAATTAAAGCTTAAATCGCAACTGACTGTACCAGCTAGTTTTTAAATATATACTCTTTTTATTTAATAGTAATAAACTAACAGGTGGGGATAGAAAGTAGGAATAGCTTCATTTTCAAGAAAAGTAGAGTTTTGAGTGTATTAGTCATTAAATGGTACATTGTTAATATTGTTAGTATAATAATTAGGTACTACTGTATATATACTGATGGTATAATTAAAAAATCTTGACCCTATTCCAAAGTCGTTGTAATATATAATTCAAAAATATCGCCGTAATATATCATGGTAGTACTACTGGATTCACTGTCTATAACTTCCCCGGCCGCTATAATGCAATTCCACCTTTACAGGAAACAACGATATATGGCTTCAATCCGCATCAAATCCATTACTCCATTGTACCCTCAGCTGCCTCGCTTCTTCCTTCATCTCCATCGTCTCCATAAGCGACAGCAACCTCTCCAGGGTTCTCCTGGTACCTGGATCTTTTGCATCCTCCCGCCCAAACATAACCTGCAAATAAACCGCATGAGCTTCGTTCCATTTCCGTTGGGCCTCATAACACATAGCCAGTTCCTCTCTCGCATTCAAGGTCTCCGGGTGCTGCAAACCCAATACCTCACATGCGTCTTCAACTGCACGTTTCAGAAGCTCCTCTGCCTCGGGGAATTTGTGGCTTTTACTCAAGATACGACCGAGGAACACGATTTGGTGAATGGTAGCAGGATGTTGAGGTCCAAGGGATTTTTCGACACCCGTAAGGCAATGGCGGGAGAGATCTTCTGCTTCTTTGAACTTTGAACGCTGAAAGTAAACACGAGCAAGCTTTTCTTGGGCGTGTATGGTTCCCGGGTGGTCGATACCTAATGTTTGAGTTTGGGCTGAGACGATCCATTCGCTGAGATATTCGGCTTGCGCATAGTCTTCCTGATCATAATGTTCCGCTGCACAGATATCTAGAAGCTGTAAAGTTTGGAAGCTGTTCTGTCCGAAGAGACCGGTGAGTTTTGCGACCCCTTCCAGTAGTATTTTACTCGCTTGCTCTGTTCGACCGATCCGAGTGTATACAGATGACAATGCCTTGTATATATCAAGCAAAAGCTGGCCCCGAAGATGTATGCTATCTTCATCTGGAGGGGTTTGGTTAAAACCCCTTAATATTTCTTCATACTTTGCCACCGCATCGTTGCTTCTCCCTTGAATTTGATACAATGACCCAAGTTCAAATTCAAGACGTTGATGCTCGGTACAAGTCTTCTTCTCGTTGATATGCGGATCACCAAGACCCTTTTCGAAGAGTATAGTCGCATCGCCATATCGTTTATCCTCTTTGCAAAGGCTGCCTAAAACACACCAGCTGACGTCGCAGTGCTGTATATCTTCAACCCGAGACAGACAAGCAAGTATATGCCTGACCAGCAATGTTTCAAGTCCTTGTAAAATCTTCTCATCTCGCATCCGCGAAAGCTCGACCACTGCAGCTAGACTGCTGAGGAGCCTGCTGACGAGAAGTTGTTGCTTTTCGGCAGTAATGCGTTTTCTAAGCCACGACTGTACCAATGTGTGCATACGGAAGCTTTGCAAATTTTCTTCTCGATGGCCAAAGCCATTATTAAACATGGTGTCAACCATATCTTCCAAACGAAGTACTATATCCCAGTTAGGTTTAAAATTTAGTCGCGGCAGCAAGGGAAATGTTGGCAAAGTGGACATTGCTCTTGGGAAACTATTGAACTTTTAAATTGTTTCACTATTCTCGCACAATGGCAAACATTGTTCGAGAAGGTTTGAAAGAATTAGAAAGTTAGTTTCTTGATTCTCCTAAATTCTCTGAAACAATGGTAGCAAATCTGGAGGACAGTACAGTGGAGCAACAAGATATAACGGCACCGGAGAGTAATAACAAGACAAGTTACCTGATTGGTTTGAAAGGGCTTCCAGAATAAGACCTGGTATGTTTTCGGCGGCAAGAAATGAGCACATGATGAGTAAGTCAAGAGCTTCGTGATCTTTGGCCTTGAGCTCCTGATAGCTCTTTAGAAATACCTCCTCTACCGAGGTCGAGAAGACCATTCTCATGCGTGTTGCGTAGTCATCCCAAGCCCGAGGTCTCGCTTCTTTGAAACGGCTAAGATAATCGCGAAGAGTTAGCTTCGTCGACGATATATAGCTACCAGCTTGTGCTATGGCCAGTGGGACGCAGTCTAGCCTTTTCACGAGCTCCAAAGCAGTCTTTTGCTCCGCTATTTATTATGTGTTAGCATGGTGGACGGAAATCCGGGGTGTAAAGGGCCTAACCATCTGGGCAAGAATAGAGTAGAAGCTTCATGGCATCTTCCTCTGACATGGTGTCAAGTCGTATACTGGTGCTGCCTTTCAAAAATCCCTGATGCCGACTGGTGATTATGATATGACCATTTTTGGTGTTCGGGAAAAACTCTTGAATCCATGACTTCTTCTCATCATCTGCGCCATCAAAAACCATTACCCACTGAGGATTATTCTGTCTCGCTAGCCATGCCTTCACCAGGTCAGTGGAACAAGACGGCAGCCCTTGTAGTTCAAAGTGCTTTATCAAGTTTGAGCTTCTACCCGAGTCAGAACTACTAGTGGATCCGGAAGAGGAACTGATGTTTAGTTTCGAAGCTTGGGTCATTGCCGCATTGACATTCGCGATACGGCTTCGGGATAACTTCCGCTCAATCTTGCAGAATGTTTTCTCGACAGAGGCTCGGTTTTGCGAGTCGACCCAGAGTATTGTGGAGAATTTGTGTTTGTATCGATGGACAAATTCCAATGCAAGCTGGGTTTTCCCAAGGCCAGCAAGGCCGTATATCTCCACGGTGGAGGGAGCCCCTCTCGACTCTTTTCCGCTATCAACATGGAAAATTGCAGCGCGTATAGAATCCAAGGCTGTATGTCTGCCTGTAAAATGAACATTGCGGGGAGGGTGTAACTTCAGCACACCCGAACCACTGAAGCCCACACCAATGGAATCTGCTGATGCTTATCAAACAAGTTAGTCTTTTACACGAATAAATCCGAGAACCGTTTTAATTTACCTCTATCCGTTTCGTAAGTTGACCATTGGGAGCGGCTCTGGGCGATGGCCTTGTTATGAAGGTCTCCGAAAGCTTGAATAATTGCCCGATAATCTCGATCCTCTTCGCCTTGAAACTCGTTAATACGATCAACCTCAAAGCATTTATTTATTCGGGGGGAATTGGTAAATTCCACATTGCCACCCAACGTCTTAGGTTCTTCCATAAGTTGACGAGTGGTCTCTGAAATCCTGCGTACACCTTGATCCATATGGATATTCGTTGGATTAATCGTGGGCTAAGTACCTTATAAGTAGAGCGGCTACAATTGTTTATTGCGAACTTACCAAAAACGGACTATATGGTTGGTGGGGCATCCTACAGCTATGAAAATAGACCATGTCGAAAGAGTCGGAGATGCTCTGGAATGATTCCATTTGTACCTTGAGCCAAATTGCATCTTTAGCAGTCGATTTTCTGGGTGCAGTATTGTTGTTGTGTTCTTCTCCAAGGGACCCTAAGACCGCCGGCACTACTGATTCGCCTGAGATCTGCACATCTGGAGGTTCCAAAAATATTAATCCGGTCGTCGACAACTTGATTGCTTTATGTTTTGTGGTGTCTCTATCGAGAGATAGGTGTGACTGGAGAAGTGCACTCTTCGCTAAAAGGCCGCCGACACCCCGAGCAACAATTATCAAAGGCCTTTCTGGTGTACCCTCCCGGACTTTCTGGAGGCTGTTGAGTAGAGTGCGTGCTTGGGAAGTAATGACATCTTTAATTGGATAAGAAGAATGCCATGAGGTAGAGTCATATCCATAAGTCAATAGTCTTGCATCTCGAAAACGCGGGGACAGCATATCCTTGGGCCAATTGCGCTGGGAGGCATTTCCTTCACAGCTCACCCAGTCTTTCTCTCTGTCTCCATCGAGCCCATGAATGAATAGAACACTACAGAGTCAAATGTTAGCAAGGCAAGAGCATAAAAGGGGGTGGGAAGATGACTTACTCTAGAGCCGAAGAGGGAGGGCTAGTCCATTCAAGGAGGCCGTAGGTAGATCTTTAATGTCTAGGTTTAGGTTGAACAGAAGGAAGGAGATTTTTAATATAACGCGGCTCCGTTGGCCCTGACTTGAGCCATGAAGTAGTTGAAAATCGCCTAATACCACTCGTGACAGCTGGAAGACGCTTTTTGGAACTACTTTTCTGCCTGCCCTCCAGATGGCCTCCAACGCCAAATAGAAATTTCCGGATATTTCCTGTGCATGGGTTAACATCAAAATTGTCTCTGTAGCGCATTCAGTATAACTCCCAAAGGTAGGATTCGTCAGTAAACTGACCCACGAAGCTCGTTGTCCAGCCGATTCAAGTGCTTTAACCCTACCAGGTCCTCGCCAAAAGCAATAAACTGTACCCCGCAACTTGGATCGTCAAATTCGAGACAATTGAGATCCTTCTCAAGTATACCCAAGTGGGTATCTATACTTTTGTCTCCTTTCCAAATGCCGTCGGTAAAAACATACAAGGTGATGGGACGAGGACGCTTCCCCGATCGAGATCCGATCCCTTCGCGAATAGCGTCCCTGTGCCCCATCAAGATGGGACCAACGATTGAGTTGATATCCGCTCTGGAATTCCATGGGTGGAGATTTGGATTGTGCTGCTCAAGGAATCTTACAAGCTTCGTGGTTGACCGCACGGATTTAATTTTATCTTTGGAAGTAGCGAAAGCCACATCAATGCCATCATAATCTGCGCGTTTGAGGATATAGGCCAAAGCCTCAACGGTATCTCGCAATTTGTTCCAGTGGACCGACATAGAGGTAGAATCATCAATAACAAAAATCTTTCGATGTGTTAGTATATCAATGGTAAGAGGTTTGATCTATGCATCCCAGCCCACTGCTATGGAATTGTACGAGATAATCTTGGGTAATTACAAGAGAAATGTTGGGAGAAGTTGGATGTCAAACTTTTGATTCTCCTAACCGAACTCGGATAATAACTCCAATTCTTCTGGGCCTCTCCTATGATTTGGCGTAGAGTAGGACCTGGGAGTAGAGTCCAATCGTTTGGATATAGAGGAGATGTCTTTACTTACATGATCTCTGGTACCTAGTTGTCTAAGTGACTGCGGATCTAACAAGGGAGTTACTTCATGTTTGTTTTTTCTTTCCTTTCTCCATTGCTGAACATCGGATACAGATAGTAGAGCCTCGGAAACCTGGCGACCATCAGATCTAGACCTTCTTGGGGCGTCTGTGCGCCGCCGGAAAATGCTATCATGTTCTTGTTCTATTTCAGAATTAGTGGAATTCGCACGCTAGGTAACCGCTGGGGCACTAAACAGCTCTCGTTGTCACAACGATTATCCTAGGATAATGAGTGATAGAGCTCCTTGCAGTTACAAAATGGAGGACTCTTTGGCATGGAGTTGTTGTTCGGAGCAATGAAAATTATGTAGGTGATATGAACTGAAAGGTCCTCACCAGCACTGGAAGAAAAATCATCAGAGTCAGATATCAGGAGCCTTGGTGTGAGTGGTAGGACGGGTGGATTCATTGCCCGAGTTGTGCTAGCGTCAGTGTTTCTTGAGTCTGCTAAGGGATTGCGAGATGGTTGAACGGTCGAAGGGAACTGTTGTTGTTCAGAAGTAATTGCATGCTCCATAGGTTGATCATCCTTTGCGTTTTGAGACTCTCCCCATGTCTTTGGCTTTGATTGATGCATTATAGTTTGATTAGAAGCAATCTGACCACTCAAAGGCATCGATATCTCGCAATTTGATAATGAAGTTCGGGGCAAAACAGGTCTTGTGTAGGTGGTGGCGCTTTTGCTCTGTTGGGGAGCCGGGACATTCCCCAAGGCCGCGTACTGAGACTTTGCCTTTGAGAGAATTCGATCCGATTTAATCAGGAGCTGGTCCGCAGTCGGACGTCCCTCCGACACTTCCAGCATTTCTTCAATCATGAGATCTATGACCGATTGGGTGATGAAATCATCAGATCGTAGAACAGTCGATAAACTTCTGTGATGTTCCTGGACGGCTTCAAGAACTTTGTATCCATCGTGGAAGCTGGTCCTTGGGACGTGATTGAAATTCTCATCGTTTTCGATTGTGCGCTTGAGACGATACTCCAACAATACGCTGTATCCACCTGTGATCCATGTTGCGGCTTCACTAAAAATACACCCCAATGACCAGATATCACAATGTGGACTTGGCGTTTGAGTATTTGACACGATTTCAGGGGAACCTTGGGGTTGTTGTTAGCAAGCTGCAAAGATCCGAGAGGGAATACTTGCCGTAAGGCTGAGACCTTCTAGAAAGTTGTTCCATAGGAGCTTTTACACCGTCCGTTTTTTGCAAACCTAGATCAGCAAGTTGAAGCTTACATTCATAAGGACTTGGTACATCATCACTAGCGACCATAATCTTTGTCGGTTTTAAATCCAGATGCCATCTAGGTTCGTTAGTTCCAGTTTCGGATGGATGAGGGATACATAGCCTTGCCCGATATTTGGAAATTCGCTGAAATTGATTTTGTGTATGCCTGCCAACGCCTTGATAAGAACGAAGGCCTCTTGCCAAAACTTGATTATATCCCCTCCAGTGACGGGACGGGATACATTCTTGAAGTAGTCCTCCAAATTTCCCTTGTCTGCGTAATCAAGTATGATATTAGAGGTATTGTTTTGTACATAGGTTCCGCAGAATCCTAATATACCCTGGGTGAGTCCGAGATGCCTGAATGCTTTCACCTCGGTATCGTAGAGGGTTTTCTCCTTTGTTGAGCTAGAAATATAGGATTTTAATGCGAATGTATTATGCTGGTGGCGTAAGCAAGATTGTTGAGTATGGGAGATAAAACCTACCAGTTTGCTCTTTCCTATCTGTAGAAAATTATAGTCTTCATGAATAATTATCCTCGAGAGATTACTGTATTTGCCCTTGGAGAGTTCATCCCGAGCGATGAAAGGCAATACCTGTTGTGGTGGAAATGAATGATCGAAGGGTTTTCGAAAGAAAGGAATAGAGTATTTCCACTGAAGTTGACAAAATTCCTGATACAAACTCGATCTCCCCGCAACATCCGGGAATTGTGAAGGGGCATTCGATTCGTCGAAGGGCAAGTGATTATCCCGGAGAGCATCGTGTTCTGTAAAAAGATGAATGATATTTCCCTTGCCAATTTCCAGAAGAATACAAAAAACCGAAGTGTATCTCTTCAAGATGGCTTCAGGATATGTCGGAGGTAGATCGGGGTGATATAATGCTTTCAAGACGTTGCTCAGCCGCTCATTTTGATTTTCAGAGAAGTAGCCCTCTATACGCTTCAAGGGTACAAACGGACGCTTCCCATCTTCATCGGAGTTTGCGATCGAGTAGCATGTCGCATCCTGGATCTTCTTTCTAAAATTTCGAAGTAAGGCGTCGTGGTCGTCGTCTCCATCGTGAATAGCCATCGTTCGCTGGAAAGGGCTAATAAGGCAAACAGACGTGGAGAAGCTTGGTTATCAAAGCTAATGTCTCACATTACAATGTATCAGTAAGGTAGATGAGTTAGACATCGCTGTTGAGTTTGCTGAACCGTTAAAAAAGTCGTGTTTCGTGGTTGTCGTCGTGGCGATGCGATGCGACAAATCGTCACAACAAGGCCTGAAGAAGGGCCAATCTTGGGCTGTGAATCAAATCCGATTCGCTAAAAACTGAGCACATGTGTCGACTGTCAGCAGCCGCCACAAGCTGAATTACAGTGGCTTAGAAAATGACTCCCAACCACTTCAGCAGATCTGAGTAATTTTTCTGAAGCTCTTGAACACTCTAGGCCATTGTTCCAGTTCTTTCGAAAGCTTTACCGATTTGTTCAGGGTGTACTTCTCATTGATATACGAAAGGAATATATTAAAACAACATAGCTACACACTAGACTAATACAATCACAACCCTTAGTTCTCTTCAATTGTCTGCGCATCACTGCTGCTTTCCTCAATACCCTTGCCTTCTGTTTGCATTCTATCCTTCTCTTCCCCACCAGCTACCTCCATATAGGGCCCACCAATATTATTATTACGAACAACTATGTCGTACTTCTGTCCTTCTTCCTTGTGAAACTACGATTTGATCCTATCAATCAGCTTTGGTTTCGCCTTTCGCGGTTGCTGCGCTGGCTGTTGCTCTAACCATGTATATGCCAGCCCAACTATAATGCCACCTGTAATCTTTTTGGTCTTCTCAGAGGCTGCTGTTCTATTGTGTTCGAGGGCAACTTCCCCATCCAGCGGCCCCCTTGGTACCGCGCCATGACTGGCAAGTGCAGTTCCTGGGACAGTAATATCAAGTCCCCCTCCTTTGCTCGAATCTTGTGTTGTTGTGACCTCCACGTCCTCGCACACCAACACCTTCGTTATCATAGGAAGACGTTTGTTTCCGCCCCCTTCATGCTTCGCCTATACCTTATAATTAATAGACGACGATAGTTAAACCTCTTATTTATAATTACTCTCTTAGACTCTTACTAGATAATCCTTAGATATAAGTAGCTCGAGTACTTTAGAGTTATAGTAGACTATCGAGTAAATTACTTAACCTAGCTCTCTCTATACTATATAACGACCCTCTAGCTATAGAACGAGACAGTTATACTATAGTTAGCAATTATACTAAAGCGTCTAATACTCTACTACTAGAACGACATCGCTCGAAGAGATAAGGTAATATTAAAGAAGAAGAAATAACAAAGAGATAGATAAGCTATAGTCTCTATAATTACTCTAGTACCTTAGTCTATCTCTCTAAAAAAACGCTCTATACTTACTATACTAGTATAGTAACCTTATTAACTTAAGCCGCTCTAGAAACCTCGACTATCTATAACTATAGCTCTAGACATTACTCTAATCTCTAGCTATACTATATATCTAAACTGTCGATAAAACGATAATAAACTCTTCTTTATAAGCTTATATAAGCTAGACTATATTATTAGTTATAAGTCTACCTTATATAAGACTAGAGATAAGAAAGATCTACTCTACTTACTAAACGTCTATTTCTAGTTTATAGATATATTCTCTAAGTTAGCTTTAGACTAGCTTTCGCTAAATCGTCTATACAACTATAAAATCGCTCTAGAAGCTAACGAAAAGTAGCTGTCGTATAGTCTACTATATAAAATAAGTGTATAAGAGTTAGAAGCGATAAAGTAATACTTACTTAAAAATCTAGATAAGAGATTTATTAAAGCTAGCTAAGTACTCTTTACTACTCTTATTCTATTTATTAAAAAGCTAAATAGTAGCTTACGATTCTATATCGACTACTATAAGTTAAACGCTATAAGCTATAAAGACCGCTACTCTCTACCTCTAATAGACGAGACTTTAGCTCGAATATCTAGAGCTAAGATCTTTACTAAGCTTAATATTCGCTAGACGTTCTACTATATATAAATAGATTCTAACTTAGAAGAATTAATAACCTTCTATATAAGATATAGAGTCTATAAGTATAAGGTTCTTCTATTTAGACTTATAAATAGACCTACTATATACTAGAGATATATAAATAATATTCTATTCGACTATCTAGATAACTTCTATACTATCTATCTTAATAATATCCTTATCTATTCTAACGATCCTCTTAAACACGAAATATATATTAGACTAGTACTATAGAGGCTATATAATATAGACCTATAGACTAATATTAATAAGTATAAATTTAGTATTATATAAATAAAGTACCTTAGATTTATTATCTTAACGAATAGTATCTCTATAGATCTAGAGAAAGTTATAATTATATAAAGCTAGAAGGCTCTCGCTATAGTTAAAGGCGTATAGTTCTTTCTAGACTTCTATAACTTCTATAGACGATGTATTAGAAATTATAGAGTGATTATAAAGTTACTAAATACTCTTACCTATAATAGTATACTATTCAATTTCGATAGCTACTACTACTATACTTTCTAGACTCTAAAAGACGTTTTAACCTTAGCTCTCTTACTCTAGTACTATAATCTAGAACTAGAAAGTATACTTAAGATAGACGTCTTAGATAGAGTAATTATAGAGATTCTCTTCTAGAAGTATAGCGAGTACTAGCTACCTATAGCCTACTTCTTAAAGACTATAGCTCTAGTAGAGTATAATTATAAGATTTATAATAAGAAGATACTAGCTATTATTAAGTTCTTAAAAGAATAGAGGCCAGAGCTTAAACGAACAGCTTAGCGTATATAGATCTATATAGACTATAAGGCTCTTAAGTACTTTACGAACCCGAAACTACAAGTCTATACGCTATAGAGCATTTACGATTTTGCCGATTTTAATAGATTTTACCTCTCTTATCAACAAATATACCTCCTAGCACCCCTCTACTAGACGACTAGAAGCATAAAAAAGGGCAAGAGATAGCTACTAAGTATAAGGAGGCTATACGCTAATTACACTAGTTTAGGAAGGTCCCTGTCTTTACTCTTTAGTAGCGATACCGAGACTCGATTTCTAGCTTACCTCTAGAAGAGAGTATAGTACGTAAAATACTTGGCTACGCAGCCTCTAAACGAGCTTGTATACATAGAGGACCTGCCTTTCACTTATCCGACAGCGAAGTTAACGAAGTTATCCTATATTACGCGTAAAGCTAGGAGAATCGGATTATAGACTAGGATACGTTAAGGCGGGAGTTGAGGTTAGAATGTTCGGTCTAGACATTAAGGCGTAGGATGTACTAAAGAGGCTATTATCGGTGCGTTGCGTGCTAAAAGCCTTACTTGACTTATACTTAAGGTAAGACGCGCTATCTTTAGGCTCTTATATATATATTCTAGACTATATAGTAGCTGAAGGTTCTTTAGAGTAACGAAGTAACCTTCCTAGTTAGAGGACGGTCAAGTAAGTAAAGAGTTACTCGGGATACTAGAAGAGACTACTCAGAAAGGTTCTACGATACTTATATTCAGTATTAATTCCACCGCGGTTATACTACGCTAGTTAACGCCTGGGGAGCTATTAGTTATAGATACAAATCTCGTCTTATCTTTCTTAACGGCTATAGTAAGAAGGGCGCCTTTTTACAACGAGATTACCTTACACAACTCTTGGAACCGTTTATCCAAGGTATCCTCGCAGCCTTTGCTCTAGTCACTTATACTCTCTAACCTCAAGGAACTGTAGAACCGCTATTTATAGAGGACAGCAACCTAGCGCATAAGTATAAGTCTACTACGAACTGTTGCACAAAGTTTCGTACTAAGCACAGGATTGTATTAATAGCTCATCCCTCTACTTCACCTAACATGAATCCTATAGAGAAGTGCTAGCAGTAGATAAAACAGGCCCTCTATAGACGTTAACACTAACCTATAAACAAGAAGGAGATGCGCTAAGCCGTGACAGAGGAATGGGAAAAGATACTACAGGATTAGATAAATAAGTTGATTTTAAAGTAGGAATATTAGGTTACTATACTTGTAAAGCGCTATAGGTGGTCTACTCCTAATTAAATTAAATAGTATTTAGAATTCTAATAATTTAAGTGATAAATGCTCTATAGCGCACGGACCCGTGGTTTCGGGTTCGTTATAACCTTAAAGAACTTAAACGTACGCTAAGTACGCTAGGTAGAGGTATTAGCTAAATACTACTTTATTATTAAGTACTATCTAGCGAAAGAGAATACTTGTATAGATGCTCTAACTAGGCGCTTAGACGAAATAGAGGCCTAGAACTCTATAAAGAAGGCTAATCGGCTACGATAACTACTTCGAGATAACTAAATTAACTCTCGGATTCTACGTCTATATACTATAGCCTAGATAGAAATCAGCTCTATAGACATAGCCTCTATCTCTAAGGATACTACTATAATCGATTAGATTCTAATCGCTAACTATACCTCTAAGTCGCTTACTACTGTTCGCTAATAAGCGGAAGCCGATAAAGAAGGTTCTTTTACTCTAGAGAATAGATTATTACTCTACTATAACTACCTTATAGTTTCTAACTTCTAGAACTTATATATCTACTTAATACGCGAGGCTTATAACTAAGTATCTACTACTTATCTAGAATATTAGAAGATCTATAAAATGCTAGTAGTATGCTACTACTAGAAAGAGATATAGAGAGATATATAATAATACTATTAGAATTACTATAATTACTACCGCTTAAGTAATCTATAAGATAAGACGCCTAGACTACTATAACTACTTTCTATACTAGACTATCTCTAGTAGTATATTATTATAGACTTTTATAGCTTTCTAAAGAATAAATTAGGCTATAATAATATATTTATAGTAGTTAATAGACTCTTAAAATAGGCTATATCTATCTCTTACTATAAGATAGTTACTATAGAAAATATAGTAAAGCTCTATATATACTATATATATCGATACTATAGTATAGCTAAGTCTATTATTTTAGACTATAGAGAATAATTTATCTTAGCTTTCTAGAAGGAGTTTAATCGTATACTTAGAACGTAGCTTAAACTGTCTACTATCTACTATCTATAGATAGATAAGTAAACTAAAATTATAAACTAGTATCTAGAATAGAGGCTATACTCTTTTATTAGCTACTACTAAGACAACTAGATAGAGCTACTACCTATAATAGACTATACCTAGCTTACACTACTATATAACTCGCTTAGCTAAATAAGCCTATTTAAAGTATTATATTATAAGGAACTAAATAAGTAGTAGAGTATATAGATATAGTAGAATAATTAATATTCTATTAGAATATAGAATAAACAATACCTCTATCGTACCTTCGTCTACCTTATAGTTATATAGGCCTAGAACCCTCGGATACTCTCTTCTATCTATATACTTCTCGAAACTATCTATAGTATTAGTAGTATTAGCCTCTTTATAGACTACCGTCGAGTTATATCTATACGTTTGTCGCCTCGCTAAGACTATGTACTTACTAAGCCTCTAGTTAACCTAACCCTCTTAATCTAAGTCTCTTATATATATAGATATCTAGCTTATATATCCTTTAACTAGAATATATCTATTATAGTCTCGTTAGACTAAATAAGTATAGAGAAGGTAAAGGCGCTCGCTTCTTATATAAGAGATATATAAGAAGCGGTAAAATAAGAACTCTCTCTAACCTATAAGCGTATAAGAGCCTCTACTAATATGTATCGCTACCTAGTAGACTTTAGAGTAGAAGACTTCGTCTAGCTTATAAAGAAGTACCTACGTATAGAGAGGCCTAGCTATAAGCTCGACTTTCTAGAGGCTAGCCTCTATAGAATCGTTAAGTAGATAGATAACGCTTTTAAGCTCTAGCTATCTAACTTAATGAAAATCCACCTTGTCTTCGCCTCTAACAGGCTATAGAAGGCTATCTAGAACTAGCTACTAGGCTAGAATAATCTAGACCTACTACCTATTAATATTATAGTTAACGATAAGTAGAAAGTATAAGAAATCCTTATAAGAAGAGAACGAAAACACCTAGACTATTATATAAAGTAGCTAAATAGAGACGAAGACTTATAATAGTACTCTACGTCTAACTATAAATACACTTTATATAAAGTAAGAGACTTCTATCTAGCTAACCTAGAATAACCTAGCCTACTAGCCTACTTACTTAACTAGTTAAGAGCTTAGAAAGATAAAAGAGACGATTATAAGGAATTAGATAATAATATAGTTATAGACCTATAATCGAGAACGACCTTTTTTAAAGAGAGAGTTACTATTATAGAGTTAGAGTTAAGGATATATAGCTAAGTATTAGTAGATAAATTATATATATACTACTAGTATTCTATATTTAAGCTTCTATTACTCTAGAACTCTCTTTCCTTCTAACTTAGTTATTCGCTTAATATAGTAGTTTCTAGTTTAACTCTATATTTATTATAGTAAGTAGTAGTTTACTCTATATAGTTATATATACTAATTCTAAGAGTATATATACTTATAAAGAAGAGACTAATTATTAATATAATATATATTAAAGAAGTCTATAAACTAAGAGAGATTAATAAGATTTAAGAGATTAATAGTAAATCTTATTTTACTAATACTATAAGTAGAGTATTATAGTAGAATAGAGAGCTATAATTAAAGTAATAGAGAGAGAGAACTTTTAATAATCTTTTAAGTATTATACTTCTATCTTTTTAAAGAAGTACTAGTATTAGTATAACTATAGTAAATAGTACTTAGTTAGTTATACTTAGCTAGTATTAGTTATAGTACTCGCTTAGATACTATAAGTAGTACTAGCTATATAGTCTTTATCTAGTATATATAAATAATAATATACTCTTTATATATTAAGCTATATAACTACTAAGCTATACTAATACTATTTTAATTACTTATTTATATCTAATTTCTAGTAAATTTAAGCTATATAATATAAGTTATTTTAACCTCTACTACTATCTTCTTTCTCTACTACTACTATTAATATACTTCTCTAGAAGTTTATAGAGAAGGTTTTCTAATAGAATTATAAATTATATATAATAATAATATAATACTACTTATAGTAAAGATATTAATAAGCGATTTATCTAGTAAATCTTTACTAAAGATTTAAAAAAAAGTAAAAGTATATTATAATATAATATATAGATATAAATAGAGATATAATTAATAAGTATTATAGATACTTAAAAATATTATCTTATATCTTATATATTAGATTAATTATATAGAGTAGAAGAGTAATAGAAATAGATAGAGAAGATAGTAGATTAATTTATAAAAGTTATTATTTCGAGATATATATCTAAGTAATAAATAAGAAAAATATAATACTAATAGTTATACTAATAGAAATACTCTTTTACTAGAATAGAGAGTATTTAAAGCATTTATAATTATATAGAGAGTAAAACTATTTATTAGAATAGAGACTTATTTTATAGATTCTTTTTATAAGCTATTATAATTTTCGATAATAATATATTTATAAAGCCTTAACTTCTTTAGAATTTCTAGAAGAGAATATTATTAGAAGATAACTATTAATTCTTAGAGTTAGAGAATAAAAAGCGAGGTCTCTCTAATAAGTAGAGTAGTAAGTTATAGTAAAGATAGTAGAGAGTTATTAGATAAGATAAGTATAAAGGTTATTAGTAATAAGTATATTAATATTATCTCTAAAAATTCTTAAAACTTAATTTAATTATTTTTAATTTAAAAGTACTTATTTTAAGTTCTAACTTATAGAACTAATTCTCTCTATACTAAGTTAATTTAAAAACTTATAAAATATTTAAGTTATATCTAAATTTCGATTAAACTTCTAGAATTAAGTATTTTTATATTTTAAGTCTTTAAATAGTAAACTTATTAGTTTTAAGTATATTAATAGAGCTTCTAAAAAAAATAATCTCTAAATCTTTTTAACTCTCTAAGTTAGACTAGCTAACTAAGTAGTATATAATATAGTAGCTTTCGAAATATAATATACTTATTAAGTACTAGATATTATAGATAATTTCTAATTAATTAGATTAATTTAAGTTATAAAACTTAAGCTAAAATTTTAGAGGCGATATTAATACACTTATTACTAAAGACCTCTATAAGTGAGGCTGAGATTAGCTCTTCTTTATTAGCTAAAGTAGTAAGTTAACACGTACTAAAATCTGTGGATATCTTTTCTAATTACTTAATTCTATTTTTTAGAGAGTACTAATCGGATAAGGTTGTAGCCAGAGCAAATGTACCTTAAGAAGCAGAATTGTCTGAAATCGAGAAAGTGACTTACTGAAATTAACCTCCCTGTCAATTATCTCACTACGATATCAGATGATTTTGATTCACGGCTTATAGGATAAAAATGTGAGTCAGAGATGAGGCATTTTGTCCTGCTATTGGTTTTGTTTGAAATTATACACGGCTAGTCTAAGAATACTTAACAATAATTCAATGCTGCTTTAACAGTTAGGTTGCCGAGGTGCAGCTGTCAGATTCTTCATAAGCGTTGAGTGACTCCTCCCCGTATTCCATTCACTTTTGTTTTTGTGGCCTTTAACCCAATCACTTCTACCCGTCGTTTAGCTTCGATTTCAGTCTCGTCTACTCCAGAATTCTGCCTGAATCAGGTTGCTCGTCTTTCTACATTATCCATCATCCATCATCCTCACGTTCAACATGTCCTCCCTCCTACCAACTAAGATCCTCGAACTACGAGCTGGGAAAGTTCAAAAAGACCTTTTCTCCATCAAAGGATTCGACTCCGCTATTTTCAAATGCTCTCTGCCACAGGAACCTGTATATCTCGACACTCTCGGTCTCCAGGGTGACTACCATCAGTACCACGGTTCGGGAGGACCAGACAAAGCACTGCTACACTATGCGACGAGCCATTATGATTCTTGGAAAACAGAACTGCCAAGCACTGCCATTATAGAGCACGGCGGATTCGGGGAAAATATTCTGACAGGACCGGATGATGGGTACACGGAGCATACCATTTGCATTGGTGATGTGTTCTCTATTGGAAATGACGGCGTTAGGATTCAAGTCACACAACCACGACAGCCATGTTACAAACTCAATCACAGATTCGATGTCAAAGATATGGCAGTGAGATCTCAGAAAGCTAGAAGGACTGGTTGGCATAATCGGGTTCTTACTGCTGGGTATATCCAACCTGATGATGAGTTGAAGTTAGTCGAACGGAGAAATCCCGAGTGGCCAATCAGTCGAATTCAACACTTCCTGTACGATGAGACACGCAACTTTGAAGTGATGAAGAAGTTGATAAATTTGAAAGAACTCGGGGAAGAATCCAAGGCGAATTTTCGTACCCGAGTCGAGAACTACGAGCAAAAACGTGAAAGCATTCGTCTTCGGAAACTCGATGAAGCAACCTCAGGATGGTCCCAGTGTACACTAATGGACAAAATCCAGGAAACAGAGACTATCACGTCCTTTGTTTTCGAAAGACTTGAGAAGAAAGCCGAGCCGGAAAGTATCCAGCCTGGATCGCACGTACGTGTCCGCGTAGGAGGGGATCTCGTCAGAGCCTACTCTATCGTCAAAGGCAACAGCAATACATTTGTGCTCGGAGTTTCAAGAGAAGCAAACTCAAGGGGAGGATCAAGGTACATGCATGAACAGCTCAAGATACATGACATATTATCTTTCAGCAATATCGCGAGCAATTTTTTACTCACTGAAGATCCGCTTTGCGAGAAGCACGTTTTTATCGCGGGCGGTGTCGGAATAACAGCTCTACTAGTGAGCGCATGTGCTTTGAAGGACAGAGGGGTTCCTTTCTCGTTTTACTATACAGTCAAACGAGAACAAGATGTAGCATACAAGGACCTTCTCGACGAACTCTCGGAGAATGTACAATTTTGCATCTCAGAACGAGGCACCAGGCTCGACATCCTATCCATACTTAAAGGATCTAATAATCAAACTCACATATACATATGTGGTCCCGACAGACTTTTGAAGGCGGTCAAAACAACAGCCGAGAAAATGGGCTTCCCCCAAGGCAACATCCATTCGGAAGCCTTCTTCACTTCAACTTCAGGAGATCCTTTTACTGTCAGAATCGAGAGTCAATGCAAGGAAATACAAGTTCAGGGAGAAGAAACGCTGCTGGATATTCTTAGGACTGCCGGGTTCGATGTTCCGAGTAGTTGTGAAGTTGGAAATTGTGGGACTTGTAAGGTTGGGGTTAAGAGTGGCAGGATTGAGCATCGAGGAACGGGTTTATTGATGGATGAAAAGGGAAATGCTATGCTGAGTTGTGTCAGTAGGGGGGTTGGAACAATCTGTTTGGACCTTTGATAGGAATGTTGGAATGCCGCCCCCTTTATATTAGCTGTTTTAGCCAGCAGCCAATACAACATGTGGAGAACCTGCTTCTTCAAGATGGTCCGTCAGAGATTTAATGAGCAGTACTGTGTTTACGCCTTCTATCATCTTAAGTGCTTAGCCGTCGAAGCGGCTGACAATGCTATTCGAGGACTTGCGTACAATTTTCACCTCTCCGCTGACAGGTAAAAACTTCGTCAGACTGCATCATTGTGAGATGGATTTTGCACAGAAGCACTTCCCTGTGGACTGTGCTCGGCTAGTCGATGCCGTGTCACGCCACCTTAGAGGCTCGTAACAAGAAGCTGTGCTAACAAAGCTTGCCTCTAGGCTATGAGATACCCTTAGTGTAGTGAATAGTACAGTTTCCGTAGTGAAAATCGAAATCAACTACGGTAACTACGTAAACTAAGCTAGTGTTAAAACTATAGTACGTTAAATATATTACTATATTTTATCTAAAACTAGCTCTCTAGATTCTTATAATTAGAGTATTTATCTCTCTTAGTATTAGTATTAAAGAAGAGACTTAGAGAGGTTTAGATTGTTTATTAATTTTATATCTATAATAACTTCTTATAGTTCTTCTAGTTCTTATAGTTATAAGAAGTATATAAAATAGAGTAATATTATCTTTCTTCTTTAGAGTTTATATCTTCTTTATAAATATAACTAAGTTCTCTATAGATAGATGTAGTTAAAGAGTATTACTTTTTTAAGTAGATATAAGCTACTCTTTAATTAGATTTATATATATAAGAGTATAGTAGAAGAATTTAATAGTACTTATATTCGTTAGTAAAGTTAAATATATAGCGCGGTTTATTAAGAGAGAGAGTAGTAAGCTCTAGCTAATAGAATAGCTTATAACTCTCGAGTCTAAATAAGTCTAGTTTATATCTTTTCTAACTCTACTCTTCTAATTTTATATTTTATTATATATTATAAAAGTCTACTTAGTTTACTAAGACTAGACGAGTATATATATATAAAACTATACTAACTATAGTTTAAGAAGTAAAATTTAAAACTAGAATAAAAATTATAATAAAACCTACTATACGACTACTTAGTAACGCTAGTTCTTTAAGAACTATATCTATTCGTAATAATAGATACTCTAGATCTCTCCTACTCGATAGTACTAAACTAAGGGTCGGTATTAAAAGATATTACGTGACTAGGTGAACAATCAAATTTACAACCTACCAGGTTTAAGATAAATAGAGTAATACTATTGTTTTTAAGGATTTGCCGGGTGTAATAGCAATTAGTTCCATTATTTTTAATAAGTTCTTTCCCTCAAGTAAGGCGGTATAGGATCTGAGTACTCTAGTAAAGCCAGCTAACAAATTCGATTTTCCCATCTCAAGTTGCAGCTTCTTATCGCTCACCCCATCACCCACAGCCCCCGCCACCTGCGACGCCCCTTCCTTGGCTATCGAACCCTTTCATTTTGTGGTCCTGTGTGATAAGTTAGTACCTTCGTATTCACTTAGGGGATGATTTACTGAGGCTACGAAGCAGCTGTGGACTACCTTACCTGTTGCACCATCGATGTTGATAATAAAAACGCTATTGTCTTGGTTCTTGTGCGAGACATGCCTGATGGCTTCGGAGACAGCTTTAGTAAACCAGTTAGAAGGGAGGTAGCAATGAAAGAGGTGCTGGACGTATTTTGTGTGCTAACGAGGTTGATAGCAGAACTTTCTGTGTTTCCTTTTGTTCTTTGTGGATATCTTTGACAACCCTTTCCAGTCGTTTCAAGGAGTGTTTCTTAGTCATCAATGAAATGTCTAACTTAATAAACTCAGCCTGAGTCTCTTTGATGAACTTTGCCTTTTCGGGAGAGTGACTCATTCGCAAGTCTAACGAGGCGCTCTACACCAAAGTCTTTGACGATTTGTCGGACTTCTACAGCGTTTTGGCCTGTGACAGCCACAATTCGTCCGATGTCCTTGGAAATTCTATAAGCTCCTTGATCTCGACAGTCCAGTCAACGTGCGTATCTCCACAGAATGCAATGCTGTTCCCCCAATCCTTGGCAGAGACATCGGAAACCAATTTCTCAACAGTCATGCCAGTGGACACAACCCTAACAGAATCAGGATATGCCCCTCCAAAGACTCCACTTACACCTTAGACCTCTCGTGCAACAAACAAAGGGACATCTGATGCAAACACTTCATTGTCATTTTTGATGTACCGATCTGACAAACTTTCAATTTTTTCATCCATCCTCCCTCACCTGTAATACCAGCTTTGTGTGAGAAGTCAAACCGCAGATTTTCTGAAGATACGAGAGACCCTTTTTGGCTGATGTTATTACCGAAATCTTCTCGCAAAGCGAAGTTGAGGATGTGGGTTCCCGTGTGGTTCATCCAAATTGACTGCCGTCCGTAAAGGTGTTATCACCCACTGGCAGGGAGCCATAGTTGAGGTCGCCAATGTAAAGTACATACCTCTCGTAAGAATACACGTCATATACATCTAACCCAGCGCAATCGTTAATAATTAGACGTCTAATGTTGAACTCTTGACTACTAAACTTAGCGTAGAAATTAGTCTTGTTGGGAAGAATGCTAAATTACTTGCCCTCCAGCATCTCGGAAGCGGTTTTAAGGAACTTCTTGCCGTGGAAAAGCGCGTTGGTTGTAGCATTAATGACACCCTTCTAGTATTTTACGACATTATCTATCTTAGGAATCTCATCCCTCATCTCTAAAGCAGCAATGTCGTAGACGCTAAAAGTAACCAAATAGAAGAAGGGCAAAGAAATTAGTACTATAGTTAGACGGCTTATTCTATAACATTAATAACAAACGATCGAATCCTAGGCCGTGTAAGGAAACTCAATCTATCTAACTAAAGGTATCGTTTCGACGAGTTAGTTACTATATAGAGAGGTTTATATCGCGAGGTATTTACTTAGAGGTAAATTTATTACTTATATAAAGTAGTTAAAGCTAAAAGGTATTAATTACTAAATAAACTAAGTTAAGTATAAAGCTTCTATCTAGTAGTAGATATACTAGTCTTATATAGAACCTTTCTACTTATAGATTATTAAGAATTACTCTAATTAACTATAATCTATCTTAGTTAACATAGTTTACTACCGAGCGACGTATATTACTAAGCGACGCACTTTTCTCTACTCTACTATCTAAAGAGTAAAATTAAATAATTATAACATATTATATTAATTAATCTAAATCTAAATCTAATAAACTAGAAGTATCTATAGCCTCTTAACAAGTTCGTATATTATAACTAGACTTCCTATAGGTACTACATCGTCGCCTAGACAGCTGCCTCTTCTTTTATCTACTCTCCTTAGAGCGCTTTATCACGAATCACGTGTACACGTGACTAGTGAAGACCAGGCGGCGCTCTGACAGGTTGAGTACTATTATATACTCTTATAGTATTAGACAGGTCGCTTAGGTTAGCTAAGCGATCTAAGGATTTCATATAGTTGTAATCACGTGATAGATCCCTAAGGATCCCCTAGAGATCTAAAGGGGTTCTAGGATCTAGGATAGATCTATAAGTAGAAAGGTTCTATATAAGACTAGTACGTCTACTATTAGATAGAAGCTTTATACTTAACTTAATATTATATTATTACTAATACCTTAATAGCTTTATAGTTAAGTAATAAGTTTACCTCTAAGTAAACACCTAGTCCGCGATTAAACCTCTTTATAAGAATAAACTCTAGCGATACTTAGTTACCTAGTTAGTTAGTTTAAGAATCGTTATACTTTAAGTACCTAAGCTTAGAAGTTTAAATTATAATGTCTCTAAAGGCTACTTCTATCTCTAGCTCTAGTACTAGTACTATTAATATACTAATCTAGAGTACGCTCGCTACGTTCTAGAATATAACTACTCTAGACGACGACGATAACAAGAGTATACTAGACATACTAGAGCTATATAGAGTCGAAGCTCTAGAAACTATATAAGTTAAACTACTTAACACCTACTATAGTAAACGATAAGAGTTAGAGTTATTTCTAATATAAATAGAAATCTACTTTAACTTTAATAAAGATAAGTTTAATAGCGATAGTATAGCGTCGTCTATCTTTACTATCTTCTACCTTTAAGAGACTACTTATTACAAATTATATATATATATAACTAGTAAAGACTAGACGGCGTCCTTCTAATAGGTTAAGTACTATTATATACTCTTATAGTATTAGACAGGTCGCTTAGGTTAGCTAAGCGATCTAAGGATTTTATATAGTTGTAATTATATAATAGATCTCTAAGGATCCTCTAGAGATCTAAAGAGGTCCTAGGATCTAGAATAGATCTATAAGTAGAAAGGTTCTATATAAGACTAGTACGTCTACTATTAGATAGAAGCTTTATACTTAACCTTATATTATATTATTATTACTACCTTAACAGCTTTATAGTTTTATAACGAGTTTACCTCTAAGTAAACACCTAGTCCGCGATTAAACCTCTTTATAAGAACAAACCCTAGCGATACTTAGTTACCTTAGTTAGTTAGTTTAAGAATCGTTATACTTTAAGCATCTAAGCTTAGAAGTTCGAATCGCAATACCTCTAAAGGCTGCTCTCATCCCTAGCCCTAGTACTAGCACCGTTAACACGCTAATCCAGGGCACGCCTGCTACGTCCTAGGAAACAACTACTCTAGATAACGAAGACAACAACAAGAGCATGCCAGACACACTAGAGCTATACAGGGTCGAAGCTCTAGAAACTATACAAGTTAAGCTACCTGACACCTACTATAGTAAACGACAAGAGTTAGAGTTATTTCTTATATAAATAGAAATCTACTTTAACTTTAACAAAGACAAGTTTAATAGCGATAATATAGTATCGCCTATCTTCGCTATCTCCTACCTTTAAGAGACCGCCCTTAAGTAGGTATAACTATATCTAGAGGACTTTTTTATATATAAAGCCTTAGTAGAAAGTATAGCTAATATATAATTAATGTTTAGATCTTAGAATAGATTTAAAGTCGCTATACGCTAAATGTTTAGTAACATCGACGCTATTAAAATAGTAATATAGAAGTTACTTAACCTACGCTAAACTAGATTAGTAATTAATTACGTAAACGAATTCTAACGTTATAGAAATAGAACAGAGTAGGATTCCCTCGCTCTTATAGAACTCTTCTATAGAGGACTTAACGTTAAACTATATAAAGAGATAGTATAATAAAATCTCGATTATAAAGACATTACTACTATAATTAAAGGAGTAATCTACTTAGACAATCGTCTATAGGAATTTAAGAAAACTAATCACCGCCTAGAATTTAAGAAGTATAATAAATAGAATCGACTAGACTACTAGAACAACTAATAAGTAAACGCTACCTAGAAGAAGACTTCTAGAAAGTAGGAGCTCTCCTAGAAAGAACGAAACCGACGTTGTAAGTAGTATCTATACTTTTCATATAGCCTACCTAGCTATAGAGTAAGTGACTGTCGTAAGAAGGCTGATTCTTTAGGAAAGCCTTAAGCGTTTACTACTACTAGGAAGGAAATAGTATTACTTAAGAGATTTAACCTATTTAACGAAGAGCTAGAAGCTCGCGAGTATAGAATATAAGTAGAGGATAAGGAGAATCCTATCCTTAAATAATACTATAAGAGATGTTCTAAATTAGAGTATAATCTACCTCTATAACGCGAAGTAGAGATAGTAGAGTTATCCTTAGACTTATCGTTAGAATTATTAGACGCGTCTAGTTAAGAGAATAACTAGAACGACAACCCTTAGAAAGAGGAAACATAGGCATTTATAGAATGTTTTAAACATAGTAACCGATAGGTAGACCTTAACAGAAACAAGTTAGACTTTTAGGCCTCTTACATAACTAGAGGACAGGCTCTAGAAGCGCTAGAGCGATTTTAAGTTTAGAACAACCTCCTAATAAGTATTATCTTTAGGAATCTCGAAAGCAACCTAGACACTATAGAAGGAAAACTAAATATATAAACTATCGAGAACACCTTTAAGTCTACTCTTAAGTTATAGAGAGAAAGAGATTAACCTTTTACCTAACTATAAGTAGGAGAATACTAGGTTCTAGAAGTTATATTAGAAGATATAATTATATAGTAGTATAGCTACTTAAAACCTATATTAGACTAGGAATTAGAGAAGTAGTTTACTAGTAATAAACCTAACTATAACTAAGCTATAGAGTAGTAAATAGTCTATATAGTAACTGAAAGTAACTCTTAGTAAGTAAAACTCTACCCTTAGAGGATTAAACTCTAAGTAGTAGAAATTAGCTAAAGAGAACATAGTTTCGTAGTCTATATAAATAGATAGGAAATCTATACTATGTTAGAAGACTACTAGTTAATAATAACTATAAAAATTAGAGAACAGGAACTCTAAGTTATAATTAACTTAGAAGCGATAGGTAACTTCCTTTCTCTATTAGTACTTAAGAGGCTAAACGTCTCTATTAAGAAGATAGAACTATACTACCTAGATATAGTTAATAGAATAGACATAGTATATTAAAACAGAGTTATTAATTAGTAAACTATTCTAATATAAATTACTATCGAAGAATACTACTTAGATATATAATTCGACATTATAGCGATTAGTAGCTAGAACGTAATACTTAGTATACTATAGATTAGTAAATATAATCTAGATATCGACTAGAAAGCCTAAATAATAACTTTCAGCCGATATAACTATAAAGAATCGTAGCTATAACTATATAGCTAGAACAAGGTTAGCGCTACCTCTTCTAAGGCGCTAGAACACCTTACTAAGGGTCCTCTATAGATTAGTAAGAAAGCTAATAACGTAATACCTATATAGTATAGAGAATTCGCGAAATTGTTTAAGAACCTAGAGAACTTATAAGCTCTACTAGAACATTGTCTATAGAATTATAAGATTAAATTAAAAGAGGGTTATAACCTTAAGAAACAGAAAATAGAGCCTTATAGTTAGATCAAGCTATAACGCTTTAAGAGCTATATCGTCGAAGAGTTAAAGAAAGGTTATATTAAGAGATCTAAATCATCTATTCTATTAAATATATTAGTTATTAGTAAGAAGGACGACCTAATAGGTCGAGTTTATATCGACTACTAAGATATAAACAATATAATAATTAAGGACGCTTATCTACTACTAGAAGGATAATATCTACTAGATAGAATTAGCTTTACTAAGATATTTATAAAACTCGACTAATAGAATACTTATATCTTAATTAGAATTAAGGTAGGTAATAAGTAGAAAACCGCTTTTAGATTACCCTTAAGACTCTATAAGTATATAGTAATACTATTCGAATTAGCTACCGCGCTAGTAACCTACTAGAGATAGAATAATAACATTCTAGAAGGTCTTCTAGAGGTAATAGTTATTTATTACCTAGATAATATTCTAATCTACTTAGACAAGGTAGAGAAATATAAGAGTTATATATATAAGGTTATAAAAAGACTTACTATAGTAAACTCTTATCTTAAGTTATTAAAATACAAGTTTAAAGTAACTTATACTAAGTTCCTAGGCTAAATAATCTCTCTAGAAAGAATAGAAATCAACCTAGATAAAATAAGAGATATTATTAACTAGAAATTACTAAAAAATATTAAAGACATTTAACACTTCTAGAGATTCGCTAACTTCTACTATTAGTTTATAGTAGACTATACTAGAATATTAAAACTAATAATAAACCTTATATATAAAGAAGTACCTTTTATATAGAACGAGATTATAGAGATAGCCTTTTAGATAATAAAGAAACGCTTTACTAAGGAACTAATCCTATATAGCTACGATCTAGAGAAACTAAGTACTATAGAAATAGACTTATCGAGTATAGTAATAAGTACTATATATCTACAACTAGACGAAAACAGAAAATTAATACCTATAGCCTACTACTCTAGAACGCTAGACCTAGTATAGTAGAACTATACTATATTTAAGAAGGAACTACTCGCTATAGTCTTTACTTTAGAGTATTAGAAAATCTACCTCTAAGGAATAAAGTATTAAGTAATAGTCCTTACTAATCACGCTAATCTTTAAACCTTTACTACTACTAAGGAACTCATAAGCGAGCGCCTTACTAGATAGTTAGAAACTCTATTATACTATAACATCGTTATCTAATATATTATAGGAATAATAAACCTAAGAGTAGACGCTCTTAGTTATAAACTAGGCTATAAAGAGGCTAGAGAATATATAAGACTAGTAATATTAAAAGAACTATCTAATAGAGACTTAGCTCTAATAGTTTATTAAATTATAGCTATATAGATAGTAGATCTATAGCTAGATATAATCTAGAATATATATAAAGAAAAGAACTAGTACTATAATAGGAAATTATAGGTTCTAAAAGAATATATAAAGTAGTTTATTAGTAAGTACTATTCGACATCTATATACGAATATTAAGGAATAAGAAGAACTACTTAGTAGATTAAATAATACTACTTTATAGACTATCTACTAGCGATTATTAAGAATGTAATAAAGGAGTATAATACCTATATCTAGAATAAGGCCGTACGCTAGCTACTATATAGATAGATAGATACTACTTCTATTCTATAGATACCTTAGAAATTAGTCTCTTAGAATTTTATTATTAAACTACTAAAATCTAGAGACCTAATAATAGAAGTTAAATACGACTTAATTCTAGTTATTATAGAAAGACTTACTAAATATATAATACTAATACTATATATAGAGTCTAGTATAGTAGAACATCTAGTATTTATATACTTAAGAGATATAATCTTAAGATATAGAATATT
>LKTO01000043.1:0-181203 GCA_001399465.1 Hymenoscyphus scutula | reverse complement strand
GACTTAATAAATCTCTTTTTAATATTCTTAACTAGATACTACTTAATAGCTTTAAGCTTATCTATAGAATAATAGTATAGTAGACTATAATTAAGAGTATTAGTAGCTTCTAGCTATATATAGTAGTCGTATAAGCGGTAAGGTAGAAGCTTGTCTAAAGTAGCCTTATAGAACACGTCTTTATATAAGCTATACTAAAAAGAAAGCTTGTCTTTAATTTTCTAGATAGTTACTTTATTATTATCTTTAAGAGCCTCTTTCTCTTTCTCTTAAATCACCTAGTCTAATTTATATAGACTAGTAGAAAAGAACTTGTTATTCTAGTAGTATAAGTATATATAAAAAGTATTTACCGAAATATAAGTTATATTAAGCGAGAGGAGCTCTTTGTTTATATAAGAGCTCCTTAGAGGCTATAAGAGCGTAGCGTCTAGTAGACGTAGCTCTTACTACATCTAGCGTATCTTGTCGCGTACGTTCTATTTATAAGTGTTCTGTCTAATAGTCTTACGTGTTATAGTCTTAATCTCGGTTGTTTCCTAGCTCTTATAACCTGAGTTCTATTCTTCTAATAGAGTATAAGGCAAGGATAGACGAATAGAGCGAGGGAGAATTATATAGAGTGTCGTCGCTTACTAGCTGTCTTGACGTCGTATATTCTCTTGATTTATTATATGCTCCCTAGCTAGTATATTACGCTAGTAGTTCGGCTGGCAGCGTTGAGAGCGTAGGTAGCTCCTAGGTAGACGAATCTCCTTTTAGAAGGTTAGCGGAGAGGGTTTCTCGTCGTTAGGCTACATTAGCGTTCCTTGTTCTAGGTTAAGCTATATTTTAAAGTAGGCTATCTACTTAAGTCCGAGTATAACCTTGTAGTTCCTAAGGTTAAGGATATAGAAGAGAATATTAGTTTATTAGTATATATCTATAGAGAGTTAGAGTATAAGAATATAAGTAATAGAATTACTTAACTTACTATCGAACTCTTTAGTTATAATAGCGTATATAAGCTTCTAAGGTTTAAGGTTAAAGAACTTAGCTATATCGACTATAAAGGTAGTATCGATAAAAGTAAAGCTATTTACTCTAGTATTAATTAAGGCGTAGGTTATAACTATAATTCTATTATTTACTAGAGTATATAGAACTATAAAGTATTTTCTATCTATTAATTAACTTAAATTAATCTTTTCTAGACTAAGAGTATACTCTAGATAGAAGTCTTAGCCTAGAGTTTCACTTTTCTCTTATTATATAAGAGTTTCTTATCTACTATTTCCTCTTTATCTATTTCCTTAAGATTAATTCTTCTTAGCTTAGAACAGGTAGTAGCGTAGTATTCTTTTCTATAGCAGTTATAACAGGTAGTATAGACATCTATTAGTACTAGTCGCTTTACTTTATAAGGCTTCTTACTAGAGTCGCGAGAAGTAGTTAGAGGTGTTATATAAGAAGTTAGGCCTAGTATAACAGTTCTAACTACTACTACACCTTAGGCTAACCTCTAGCTAGAACCTAGCGGATACCGTACTTCCTAAGCCCGGCTCGGTTAGCTATAGCTTAGTATAACCTCCTGTATATAAGAGCTTCTAGCTCCTAGGCTTCTATCCTTTCTTCTCTTCTCTCTTTAGCTTAGAATCCTCGTATAGACAGTTCTATAGTGTCTAACTTACACCTAGCGTAGTCGTACATTTATATATAGTCTATAAGCTATATATGTCGTTACATTATTCTAAGCTCACTAATACTACCTAGGAAGGCTATAGATAATCTCCCTGCCTGTCTATCTAGCGTGATAGAAGGACCCTACGATCCTCAATTACCTAGCCGCAGTGCTTTTTAAAAAGGAGTTAAGAAGATCTAGAGACTAGCAAGTCCTAGATACAACCACGTAACAAGACGAGCATTCCTCGAAGCAAAACAACAAAACTACAATTACCACGATAGCACCCAAAGTACGCCCTGTAAGAATAGGACAACGCTCTACTAACAATGCCGACAACCTAGAGGACACAATCCAGTACAACGACGGCCTACTGCAAAACGACAACTCGCCAGCGGCTCAGTTTAAGCACCAGCTGGACTCTGACTACGACGACGCCCCTAAAAGCTCAAACACATTACAAGAGCAAGTCCAAGCACTTACCCAGGACCAGTCGCGAACCCAGCAATTGCTTGAACAGCTCCTTAGCCGCCTTCCGACTCCAAGCAACCCTGCCGCCGCCCCCCAGACGGCTGCTCCGTCACTTCAAAATATCATACAATCAACAGAACAACAAACGTTCCAGGAATTCCAAACCCAGTTCTTACACCTGGCTGGGGAAGCACAGACTCCTCGGGAATGCCTTCGCCTAGACTTGTACGATCGACTGACGACCCCGCTCTAAAGAGGAATAGCGCTAATGCTGCGCATGCTAGATACCTACCAGGATCTGTCAGCTAGTTGCTTGTCGTTAGATACAGAGCTGAGACGTATTACTATAAGAGAGAACTACTAGAAGTTATACTAAGAAAGATCTACTACTCGACCTACACGACCTACTCGCTCCTCTACCCCTACTCTAAGCAATGTTATAGCTTCTGCCCTACCTGTCTCCCGACTCCTAGGAAACACCCTAGGCCTAACTCCTTATATAACACCTCTAACTACTTCTCGCGACTCTAGCAAGAAGCCTTATAAAGTAAAGTAACTAGTACTAGCGGATGCCTATACTACCTGTTATAACTACTATAGAAAAGGATACTACGCTACTACCTGTTCTAAGCTAAGAAGAATTAATCTTAAGGAAATAAACGAAGAGGAAATAGTAGACGAGGAACTCTTATATAATAAGAGAAAAGAGGAACCCTAGTCTAAGACTTCTGTCTAGAGTATACTCTTAGTCTAGAAAAGATTGATTTAAGTTAATTAATAGATAGAAAGCACTTTATAGTTCTATATACTCTAGTAAATAATAGAATTATAGTTATAACCTATACCTTAATTAATACTAGAGTAAATAGCTTTACTTTTATTAATACTACCTTTATAGTTAATATAGCTAAGTTCTTTAACCTTAAACCTTAGAAGCTTATATATACTATTATAACTAAAGAGTTCGATAGTAAGTTAAGTAATTCTATTACTTATATTCTTACTCTTTAACTCTCTATAGATATATACTAATAAACTAATATCCTCTTCTATATCCTTAACCTTAGAAACTATAAAATTATCCTTAGACTTAAATAGATAGCTTACTTTAAAATATAGCTTAACCTAGAATAAGGAACGCTTATATAGCCTGATAACGAGAAACCCTCTCCGCTAACCTTCTAAAAGAAGATTCGTCTATCTAGGAGCTATCTACGCTCTCAACGCTACTAGCTGAACTACTAGCGTGATATACTAGCCAGGGAGTATATAATGAATTAAGAGGATGTACGATGTTAAGACAGCTAGTAAGCGACGACACCCTGTATAATCCTCTCTTACCCTGTTCGCTTATCCTCGCCTTATACTCTATTAGAAGAATAGGACTTAGGTTATAAGAGCTAGGAAACAACTGAGATTAAGACTGTGACATGTAAGACTATTAGATAGAACACTTATAAATAGAACATATATAACAAGATACGCTAGATGTAGTAAGAGCTATATCTACTAGACGCTATACTCTTATAGCCTCTAAGAAGCTCTTATATAAACAAAGAGCTCCCCTCGCTTAATATTACTTATATTTTAGTAAATACTTTTTATATATACTTATACTACTAGAATAATAAGTTCTTTTCTACTAGTCTATATAAATTAGACTAGGTAATTTAAGAGAAAGAGAAAGAGGCTCTTAAAGATAATAATAAAGTAACTATCTAGGAAATTAAAGACAAGCTTCCTTCTTAGTATAGCTTATATAAAGATATATTCTCTAAGGCTACTTTAGATAAGCTTCTACCTTACTACTTATATAACTACTATATAAAGCTAGAAGCTACTAATACTCTTAATTATAGTCTACTATACTATTATTCTATAGACAAGCTTAAAGCTATTAAGTAGTATCTAGTTAAGAACCTCGAAAAGAGATTTATTAAGTCTAGCTAGATACTCTTCGCCTTGTCTATACTCTTTATATATAAGCTAAATAGTAGCCTTCGTTTCTATATTAACTTTCGTAAGCTTAACACTCTTATCTATAAGAACTACTATTCTCTACCTCTAATTAATAAAACTCTCGCTTACTTAGCTAATACTAGATTCTTTATAAAGCTAGACATTCGCTAGACTTTCTACTATATTCGTATAAACCTAGAATCTAAAGACCTTATAACGTTCTATACTAGATATAGTTCTTATAAATGTAAAGTTCTTCTCTTTAGTCTTATAAACGGCTCTACGACGTACTAACGCTATATAAAAGATATACTCTTTAACTATCTTAATAACTTCTATATAGCCTACTTAGATAACATTCTTATTTACTTAGATAACTCTCTAGAGTATAATAAGTATATATAAAAAGTTCTTTAGTAACTCTATAATACTAGCCTATAGGTAGATATTAAGAAGTATAAATTTAGCGTTACTTAAACTAAGTACCTTAGTTTTATAGTTAGTACCGACGGTATTAAAGTAGACCTAGATAAAGTCTCTATAATACACGAGTAGAAGGAGCCTTATATAGTTAAAGGAGTCTAGTCTTTCCTTAGCTTTTACAACTTCTACTAGCGCTTTATTCGAGACTATAGAATCGTTACTAAGCTACTTACACACCTAATAAAAGCCTTAACTCCCTTTATATTCGACGAGCCTTGCCGCTACTCTTTCGAAGAGCTTAAGCAACGTCTAGTCTTGTCTTCTCTCCTCTAACATTACGATCTCGCCTTGGAATACAAGCTGGAAATAGACGCTTTAGATAGAGTTGTTACTAGTATACTCTCTTAATTACACCCTAATAGCGAATAGTACTCTGTTAGTTACTTTTCAAAGACTATAGCCCTTGCGGAATATAACTACGAGATCTATAACAAGGAGATACTAGCTATTGTATACTCTTTTAGCTACTAGCGCTCTGAACTCTAAAGCGCGCCCTCCTAGTTTAAGGTATATACTAATTATAAAGCACTTAAGTACTTTATAACAACTAAGCAGCTTACTAGCCGTTAGGCTAGGTGGGCTGAACTACTCTTATAATACTCCTTTATAATTATATATTAAACAGGTAAGAATAATATACTAGCGAATACTCTTATACAAAGGGAATAAGACGTTAGCCTATAGAACAAGCTTAAAGTATTCATTTAGACAAAGACACTACTTCAGCTAGAATAATTAGACCTAGCAATCCTGGAAAATAATAGCCTAGACCTCGCCTCTCTAGAGGAGGCAATACGCGAGCCGAGCTAATTAATAGAGCGTATTTTAACAGCTAATCGTATAGCAGACTTACTAGCCGCTCTCTAGAAGTAAGCATCGGACTAGCTAGAAGAGTTCTAGTTAGATAATAGACTACTTCTCTACTAAGGACGATTAGTAGTTTCTATATAAGATACCTTAATAGTAGACCTAATTAAAGAAGCTTATAATTAAGTCTTCTCTATATACTCTAGTAAAGTAAAAACAGCTCGAATCCTTAGCTAGAAGTACTACTAGAAGAGACTTCCTCTAGATGTAGCGTAGTACACCTATAACTACTACGCTTATAAGCGAGCCTATGTTTCTCGAGACCGCACGCTAGAATTCCTCTACTCTCTACTAGTTCTAGACCGCCTCTAGTAACACGTTACTATAGACTTTAAGTCATTTCTAAAAGATAAGTTAGAGTATAACATAGCCTATATAGTAATCGACTGTTTAAGTAAGTAAAGCGTCTCTATTCTATACTATAAGATAACAAATGTAAAGGAAATAGCCTAGCTGTACGTGACGTACGTCTATAGACACTATAGAGCGCTATAGATAATCGTATTAGATAGAGGACTATAATTTATATCTAACTTCTAGAACGAGTTCTATTATATACTAGGTATTTAGATTAAGCTGTCTATAGCCTTCTATCTATAAACAGATAGATAGACAGAAATCATAAACTAGTACTTAGACTAGCGCTTACGCCTCTTTATTAACTACTACTAGAACAACTAGTCTAAACTCCTGCCTATTATAGACTACGCCTAGCTAACGCTACTCTACGAGAGTATTAGAATGTCGCTATTTAAGCTTCTAAATATATATCTACCTTGTATCTCCTTTAACTAGAACATACTAGACGCGACTATAGTAAAGGAAAAGCTAAACTAAGAAGAGACCTAGCAGGTAGTTAAAAGGATCTAGAAGGGATAGAAAACAGCTTATACGATTATAAGACAAGCGTAGAACAAGAAGCGAAGGGATATTAACCTCTACTAACGAGAAGTAGACTTTAAAGTAGAAGATAAGGTCTAGATATCTATAAAGAATTAGAAGATAGAGCGCTCTAGCTATAAATTAGACTATTAAATAGTAGGTCTATATAAAGTGATTTAAAAGGTTAGACACTTCTATAAGGTTAAGCTACTAGCTTCTATAAAAATATACTCTATATTTTTAATAGACCGCCTATAGAAAGTATTAGATAATCCTCTACTAGGATAAGTAAATAAGCTACCTCTATCTATATAGATTACTAACGATAAAGAGTAGAAAGTAGAAGAAGTAGTTATAGTAAAAAAGATAAGAAATATACTATATTATAAGACTAAATAGATAGAATATAACGAAGATCTAGAGTAGTATTCTACTTCTAACTTTAAGTATTCTCTATATAAGCTAAGAAGCTTCTATATAGTATACTCTATATAACTAGGCCTCTCGCGTCGCTTAGGTGATTAGATTAAGGCTTATAAGAATAGAGAGGATTCGTACGAAGAGTTAGACAATAGTATAGACGCTTCTATAAGCTTAAGAACAAGCTTCTTTTTAAAAAGAGAGGTAATATAACAGTTCTAACCGCTACTACACCTCAGGCTAACCTCTAGCTAGAACCTAGCGAATACTATACTTTCTAAGCCCGGCTCGGTTAGCTATAGCTTAGTATAACCTCCTATATATAAGAGCTTCTAGCTCCTAGGCTTCTGTTCTTTCTTCTCTTCTCTCTTTAGCTTAGAATCCTTATATAGACAGTTCTATAGTACCTAACTTACATCTAGTATAGTTGTATATTTATATATAGTCTATAAGCTATATATATTATTATATCTAGTATATTTTCTAGAAGTTAGAAGGCAGGTAGAGTAGAAGCTATAATATTACTTAGAGTAGAGATAGAGAAGCGAGTAGGTTATATAGGTCGAGTAGTAGATCTTTCTTAGTATAACTTCTAGTAGTTCTCTCTTATAGTAATACGTCTTAGCTCTATATCTAATAACAAGTAACTAGCTAATAGTTTCTAGTAGATATCTAGTATATATAGTATTAGCGCTATTCCTCTTTAGAGTAGAGTTATAAGTCGATTATATAAGTCTAGGTAAAGGCATTTCTAAGGAATCTATACTTCTCTAGCTAGGTATAAGAACTAGGTTTAGAATTCCTAGAACGTTTATATAATCTTTATCGTTAGACGATTATAGTTATATCTTATATTCCTTACTTAGTTTAGATTAACGAAAATAGAAGTAAGGTAGTTAATTATCTCTCTTACTAAAATAAAGTATATCTAAGAATCTTTATTAATTCACGGTTAGAGGTGTTTCTAGACGTCTCCTGTCGTATAATTAAAGACGTAAAACATCTTGTCTTCCTTGTTTTAGAAGTAGTCTTTATTAATTCTAAATTTTCCTTAGATCTAGATCTTCTAACCTAGGAACGTAGGGTCTGTTCTATCGAAGAGAGGCTGAGGGTCTAGTAGTTTTACTAAGTACTTGTAGCTAGTACTTAGGCTTAGGCTTAATATCGTTAATTCTAAAGTTTATTATTCTATTAATTATATAATATTTTAAAGTAACGGAGCAGCTGTCTAGAGAGCGGCGGCAGAGTTACTTAGAGGCGGAAGGCAGCTAAGGAGCTGTTTAAGTAATTGCTAGGTTTACGACTAGTTCTAGGTAAGTGCTTAGACTTGCTCTTATAATGTGTTTAAGCTTTTAGAGGCGTTATTATAGTTAGAGTCTAGCTAGTACTTAAACTAAGCCGCTAGCGAGTTGTCGTTTTATAGTAGGCTATCGTTGTTCTAGATTATATCCTCCGAGTTATTAGTATTATTAGTAGAGCGTTGTTCTATTCTTATAGAGTATACTTTAGATACTATTATAGTAATTAGTAGGATAGGTATATATTTATATATATTCGCTATAAGAGATATTCGTCTCGTTATATAGTATCTAGGACTCTCTAGTTACTAGACCTTCTTAATTCCTTTTAAAGAGTACTATAGCTAGGTAATTAAGGATTATAGAGTCCTTCTATTATACTAGATAGATAGGTAGAGAGATTATCTATAGCTTTCCTAGGTAGTGTTAGTAAGCTTAGAATAATATAACGACACGTATAGCTAATAGACCGCGTACGAATACACGACTACGCTAGGTGTAAGTTAGATACTATAGAACTGTCTATACAAGGATTCTAAGCTAAAGAGAGAAGAGAAGAAAGGACAGAAGCCTAGGAGCTAGAAGCTCTTATATATAGAAGGTTATACTAAGCTATAGCTAACTAAGCCGGGCTTAGAAAGTATAGTATCCGCTAGGTTCTAGCTAGAGGTTAGCCTAAGGTATAGTAGCGGTTAGAACCGTTATAAGTATTATTATTCTCTATCTATACTCTATATTCTTAGACTTTAAGCTCTTTATCTAAGAGTATAGTTTCTTTAAGAAATACTATTACTTATTAAGTAGTAGTATTAATATATTTCTTCTTTTCTTTCTAGAGTTTCTTTACTTTCTTCTAAGTATACTTATTTAATATATATCTAGACTAGCTATTTAAATAGTATAAGTTCTACTCTTATCTATAGTTATATTTATTCTAAGGAAGCTCTTTCTTCTAAAAGGTTTTTATCTAAGTAGTATTTACTTACTTATAACTTCTATTCTACTTCTACTAACTCTTTCTCTAGTATTTCTAGTAGAGAATACTTTTCTTAAATTTCTATAAATAGTTATCTAGTTAGACTACTACTTTAATTATTATAGTAATAGTATAGAAATTTATATTTTATATTACTATCTCTTTCTATAGATATAGCTTTAATTCTCTATAAATAGTTCTATAAGAGTAGCTATATCTTATTCTAATTTATTTCTATATTATTAGAACTTAGTAGTATAGTTAATAGCTAACCTAGTCTAGTATAGATCTAATAGCTTATATATAGCTATTCTAATAGTATTATAGTCTCTAAAGACTCTATAAATAGCTATCTTAAATCTCTTCTATAATTTAAATATTAACTTAGTAACTTTAATTAATTTATCTATATTCTTATAGATAAAGAAGTTCTTAAGATATAGCTAAGTCTATTTAAGTACTAGTTCTCTAAAGTAAGAGACTATAAAGATAGACTTTATATTATAGTTATTCTTAAATTTATCTAAATTAAAGTAAAAGTATATATCTATTTAGAGTAGAAATAAGTTAAGTTCTTATTAATTTCTCTAATTAATATCTAGTATCTTTATCTAGATAGTTTTAAGTACTTTAATATTATATAGTTCTAGTATATTAGATATACTAGTATTATAATTATTAGGTTTAGTTATTCTCTAAGATATAGTTAATAGTATTCTAGTAGTAGCTCTACTACTAGCTAGTAATTTAACTTAGCTAGTACTAAGACTAGTAGATATAGCTAGTTTTAGAGTAGTAAGAGCTATTATAAATAAACTTCTAAGCTTAGATACTTAAAGTATAATAATTCTTAAACTAACTAATAAAGATAACTAAGTCTTATTAGATTAGTTACTTATAAAGAGGTTTAATTATAGGTTATCTACTTAGAGATAAACTTATTATTTAAGTATAAAGCTTCTATTTAATAGTAGATATACTAGTCTTATATAGAATCTTTATTCTTAGTTAGAGTCTCTTACTTAAAAGAGAGTCTCTAATATTAAGAACTCTATAGCTCTTAAGAACTCTATTATATAAGAACTCTATTATATAACCTTTTAATATAATAAGATTCTATATTATCTAGTCTTCTAATAATACTTCTAAGAGTTATATATAAATAGTACTATAATCTATTAGAACGCTATCTAGTCTTTACTTATTATATATTAATATATAATTTATAATAATTTAGTAGAGAGGTTAGAGATAGCTTACTTATAATTAGTTTATATACTTATATACTACTTAGTATAGTATATTACTAGATAATATATATCTAATTTAAATTCTATTAATTAAATATATACTATATAAGTAACTTAATATTCTATTACTACTCTAATTTAATATAATAAAAAGACTAAATCTAAGATCTTATAATAGTTATCTAACTTATTAGTAGTTAATACTTCTTCTATATATTAGTCTAATCTCTAAGAAATACTAGAGAAAAGAGAGTAAGATATAATATAACTAATAAGAATAGAAAATATAAGTAATCGAGGTCTTTAGTATAACTTAGTAAATATCTAGAATTTAAAGCTTACTCGAGTAGCTAGGTTCGCTAGTTTAATTTATAAGTTTTCTATTAGAGAAAAGAATAAGCTACTATCTAAATCTCTTCTAATAAATAGAGTATAATTCTAAGAACTTTTAACTATAGAGTTATCTTTAGAGTTAGTTACTAACCTAGAATATATAGTTACCTTTATCTCTATCTATATCTAACTTCTTTTTAGAAAATCTATAAATTAAACTCTAAATAAAAGAAGTTCTAAAAATAGTAATACTATTAAATACTAGATCTAGAAATCTAAACTTCTTAAAACATTTCTAGAAAGATTATATATATTATATTAAAGCGAACTACTAACCTTTTCTTTTATATACTAGAAGGCGAGAGTAAATGTCGTCTCTATTACTATTAGTAAGTTAAAGCTAAGTTAAATATATCTAGCTATACTAATAATACTTTCTATACTAGTCTAATCCTCTTATAGAGTTATAAAGAACTCGCTATATAATTAATAGTTATTTTACTAGTAGTTCTTTTCTAAATCTTATTTTTAAAATAGATATATATTAGATATATTAGTACTACTTCGAGTAGTATTAGTATTACTTATAGTAATAAATTAGTACTATAAACTAGTAACTTAGATATAGATGTAAAAGTATATAATAAGTTAAAAGATATACTATCTAAGAGGTTAAGGGAGCTCTAATACTTATAGTACTTAAAGGGCGCTAGCCTCCCTTATTTCTAGTTAAGTTACGAAGTAACTAACTTATATATTCACCTAGGAACCGACAGATACTAATTATTTCCTTTATCATTATAATAATGCTATAAAAGTGGTTTAGAATGTCTTAGAGAGTTCGTAAAATCCATCTTTACAAATTATTCTCTGTTTATGTTTATTCTTCTATCGTATCGAGGGAATCCTGGACGAGGACGAGGTAAAGAAAAAACATCTCTAAGCGGGGTTGGCAATCATCAAGAAAGCGACGTCAAGCGACGTCCGAAGACTTGCTAAAGGTTTCCCTCCATCTTGGAAAAAAAAAAGATTCTGCTGGATATATCCCTTTTCTACTAGAGCAAGTTCCAGCCCCTGCCAACTAGTCTTGACAATAAGTAGCGAACGATCGGGGATGGAATCCTATATCCCAGCCACATTCCTGACGACTTAAGTAGCATCCTTCGTTCTGACAAAACTCTCGAATTAGAGTTTACTATTCTTCCACGATCCGAGAATAAAGGAAGACGCAGAAGCGGCGGAACGAGAAGTATCTCATTTAAGAGATGAATACGAACAGTAGAATTATACTTTCACGCCTTTGAAGAAAAAATACATCAACTCTAAACCCCTCACTCATCTAAGCGAAACAATCTCAGCAGTCAGAGTCTCTATATCCTTCTTTCTCCAAATCCCGCCGATTGACGGATTTTGAATTAGATCTCGTATTCAATGAGGTATTACTAATAATCGACTCCCTATTCTCCCTCTATAAATCTATAAGATCAGGGGTCTTCCACCCCCGAAAGAGGATCACTCTTCTTCGTTCGAGGCTTGGTGACTAGTACCCTTCTCATCGCCGTCAACACGAAGGATAGTTGTACTTTCGCGTCAGTCTTGAGAAATATAGAGAAATGGCCGATTATCGAGGGATTTCACGATAGGAGGATGAAGGGCGTTACGAGGACTTTGGAGATTGCTGAGCTTGCTGGATCTTTGTCGGAAAAGTCAGCTGGGGAATTGGGGCGGTTGCAGGGACGCTTGGTTAAGCTGGAGAGCATGAAGGTAGATGAGAGGAGCAGTCTCTAGATGTGGGGGAGTTGACGAGGTTGGGGGTTGAATGTATAGAGTGATTATTTGTTCTATATCTCGAAGCTGTAGTGGTTGAGTCAAATTCAAAGAGACTATCTATATCTTCACTATCTCAACTCTTATAGAAAGAACAAACATACGGTCATGAGTTATAGACCTGACATTTCCTGCTTGTTTCTCAGCCCACGAAAAGGTTGTTTAATTAGAAGAAAGAGTCAGGAACTAGTAAATCAGACCCCATCTCATGTCATCCTATGAAACTCCCAAGTGAGAGATATAAATAAGAATTACAACACCTAGTCATAAGATAAATACTAAAGAAAATTTATCTAAGTTACTTTATACTATATACCTAGCTCGACTATTATTAGTTTTTTATTTAATCTTCTATAAGAATTCAACTTAATAATTCTATCTAGAGTAAAATTACTATACGAGAACTACTTCTTTTTAATCTACTCATTTATAAATTATTATAGTAGCTCTAAGAACTTACTTTATTTACTCGATATACTTATATCTTTTTTTTCTTCTCTATTCTCGAGTTTGGTTATCTCGCGTTGATTCGATTAAGAGTAGCTCTTAACCTTCTAAATTCTTAATTTTCTAATAGAAAAGTCGCGATATTATATTCGCTCGACTTATCGAAGATAATAACTATATCTACTAAACTTAACCTCTTAGAAACTTAATAGTATAATAATTAAGTCTAGAAAACAAAATAAAATGAGAAGAATAAACCAAGTACTAAAAAAAGCTATAAGATCAAAAAACTTCGAAAAAAATCTCCACTCCACTTCTCAACAGAAATCCCCAAAAACAACCTGGAGATAAAAGCTTCACTTATTTAAGTCACACGCGCCCAAAGAACAAAATAAACGCTAAAACAAACGTTAATAGCATCAAAAGAGAAGCATTCGTGCTTGGAGTGGGGTTCGAACCCACGCTCCTTGCGGAACTGGTGTTTTAATCAGAATAGGTGTACTTAAAACCAGCGCCTTAGACCACTCGGCCATCCAAGCTGACGTATTTTGTTATTTCGTTGAAAACCGGATAGCTTATGTGGGGTTGTGATCGTTATGTACCGAGGTGGGGGGGAAGGTGGGGTGAATTGGGGGAAATGTCGGGTCATTGAGAGGAATTGATTGGTTAAGGAGCTGATAGGTTGAGATGAAAATTGATATGTAGTCGCGATTATTTTCAATGAGCACAAACAACTTCCAACACAGCATCATGCGACTCCTCAAGTTCACTAAAAGACAACAGCAAGAAACTCAATCCAAAACAGTCATCAATTCATTTCAAACACCCCCTCCCCCCTTCGGGTTAAAATATATAGCTAAATAGCTAAAAAAAAGCTAGGTATAGAAAAAATGGATTTTCAATCGCTCGCCGGGGTAATCTCCATCGCGTCTTTGAAAAAACACATAAAGGCAAATCTTCTTTCGCTTTCTCTTTCTCTTTACCCAAGAAAGAATATAGCCAGGCAAAAAAAAAAAAGCTCCCCCAAAACCCAACAATCACAAAGAATCTTTCAAATAAAAAAGGGTGGTCGTGTACATGTCTTCTTCTCCACTCATATCCTCTCTCTCTCCTCCTTTCTATAATCCCATTTCATACAAGAACCCACTCACTTCCTCTCTTGATGAATTTGTCCAACAGCAGTGAGATATCCGTCAGAACAAACCGACAGATGTAGAAGCCAAAAAATTCAGCCGCGTGACGAGTGCATAGTTCGAGGCCGACCTGGGTCTTGTCGGCGTGACGCAACCCTGGGTCTTCGACTTGGCGGGCTATTTGATCTGGAAATTGTGTTAGGAGAATGGCATCGAGAAAGAGTTGTCAAAGAACTTACCAATAGCCTGCGCCGCATCGAACAGCCTCGCTAACGAACTCATGTATTGCGCATTTGGTCCTGAAAACTGGACCTCGCTGAGATCTCGCTTGGGAAATCGAACTTTGGCTAATGCCGTGGTTGTCATGGGTAGTGTACCCAGCAACAACCCCTCCTTTGGTAACTCTGGGGGCGCTTGCTTGTTCGAATATGAACTGGAAAGCGCAGCGGCGGAATTTTTTGACCTCAGCCTGCGCCAAGAAAACGACGAAGACTTGCTCGAGTTGCTAGCAGTTTTGGATGCCGCGTTCTCGGCATCTCCACCACCGGTTGCATCTTTGAACATGCCACCAGATCCCTGGACTCCAACCTCATTTCCTAGCTTTTTCGTCAGAGTCGCCTGAACTTGTTCAAGAACACCTTCCAGGGATTGCATTTCTTCCAACACCGCATCAGCGTCAAAAGTATCAACCCGCGACAGTTTCATCAAAGCAGCCGTTAAAAAATCGCAATTTGCAATCTTATCCTCGACACCTTTTATCTTGACCCCTTTCACTCTCCAAACATCCCGTGGAACAAATAGTTTTGTTGAAAGGTAGCCCCCTCGAGGATGTGCGATGGTTTGGTACAGAGCCCGCATCAGCCAGAAAGGTCTGAGTAGGGATTCCGTAGGACAAGGTTCGAGAGGAATTGGTGCGCCTCCGCCTGAATTAGCGCCCAAAGGATTGGGAGAGAGTGGGCTGTCGGGCGACTGAATATCGCTCGCAAAAAGGTATAATCCTCCCGATGGCGCATTCAATTTGTCCTTAAATGCAGACGCTATCGGTGTCGGTAATGTTGGAAGTGCAGGTATCCGGCCATTTGCATCTCTGGAAGTAAATAGGGCGCTCCCGGGGGTATTTGGCGAGACTTCAGATCCATCGTCAACATATGAGACAGACAAGTTGCGTCCCTTCATATTCTTCAGACTGGATGAGGAAAAATTCTTGCGTAGACCATTCCTTGACAGGGGGCGAGCAGGCGATCCAGAACGAGGAAGTCCATTTTCAAGTTCATCCGAAATTGACTGTGTCAGAGTGGGTGTTGGAGGAGATATAACCTCGTTGGGTCCTAAAGCGGAGAAACTAGATGAAGGCAACCGATTTGATATTGTGAGAGGGGGTCGACTGCCAGACAAAGGTTGCCGAGGTGGAACACCAGCGGTCTTAGGGTAGACTGCACTAGTCAGGCCAGTATCCGGTATTCGTGGTGGTGGCATTGAAGGTGGTTGTGAAGATGACGGGTTTGATTGTGTTGTTTCAATTTTCAACTGTTTGGGATTTTGTCCAGATAGCCTTCTACTCCGTACCCCTTGAGGCGGAGGAGTAGACGAGGATTGATTCGGGGCATTCGGTGGCGGTGGTGGAAGAGCACCCGCAGGTGGAGGATTAGAGGGCGTTTTTGAATGCAGTGAGGGTAGCTGGGGGACAAAAGATGATTCCGTAACCGTAGAAAGTGTAGTTCCAGCCGTCGTTGGATTTGACCCAATTGAACTGTTCCACCCAGAGGTTCTCCCTGAAAATCCGCTGGAATCAGATTCACGAGGCAGGGCAGACTTTGATTGTAAGCCAAACTCAAAGTCGTCCATTACATACTCTCTCGTCATCTCTTCTAGCATGCGCTCCTCTTCTTCGGATTCATCGCCATAATCATTCCCCATGTTGCTTCGCGAGTCCTGGCTCAGCTGTCGTTTCTTTTCTCGCTCGCGAGCAATAATAATAGAGGCCTCCCGTTCGGTCTGGCGAACTCTTTCCTTGGCCATCTCTACTTTCCGTCGAACATTTGCAACAATAGCATCGTCATCGTCGTCTTCGTCCATATCATCGTCATGGTCGTAGCGGTTCAGACCAGGCCCGTCCGTAGGTTCAAGTCCATCATCATAGGCTGCCTCGACGGCAGCATCTAATGCCGCGTCAAACTCGGCTTCCGTGGCACCGCTGGCTGCACGAATACGTTTCCTTCGAATTACCCTCGAAGATGTCCTGGAGTGAACAGAAGACGCAGCTGATCCTCCAGATTCATCAATAGTATCAAGCCACGACATAGATTCGTTACTGGGTACCCTAGTATGTCCTTTGCTGGGCACTTTGATATTGTTGTTAGAGGAATTACTTGTTTTATATAGATCCGAGGGCGCTTGCCGAGAACGAGAATTATTTGGAGATCCATGTGACATGGGGGAGACTGTACGGCGAGGTGATAGTGGTGGCGGCATGTATATGCTCTCCATGGCTGGTGGTGGCTCAATCTTCATCTCTTTCACGCGATCCCTCATAGGGGACTTTGACTGCGACCGCTCAATATTAGGATCTAAGCCAAACCTCCCCGCGTATTGACTCGACTCGAAAGACGATGGCATCAGTGACTCTCTTCGAATCGGCAACTGTGATGTAGGTATTGACCGTGAGCCCTGGGGATCTGCTACGTATGATTGATCGTTTACAATTCGAGTAACAGTCGCCGTCTCTATAATGGGAACTTCGTCGTCCTCATTGGGAGGCTGAAACTCGCTGGGGGCATAGCTTTCGCTTTCAGGTCTTTGGGGCAATGCTTTCTCGTCTTGCAGCTGAGGGGTAATTCTTCGTAGTTCGTTTATTCGACTAGTGTAAGTATTGCGCTAGAATGGTTAGTTTCATAACACATGCATGCAGCTCGCAATCCAACTCACAATTGCTTCGAGTTTCCGTTTATCCTCGTCCCCTGAACTCCTTGACATTACTTGCTGCAATAATCCACATGCCTCTGAATACGCCTGCATGGCGCCCTCGAAATTTTGAGCATTGTCAAGGAGCACTGCAGTATTCGCCTTCTGCAGGGCCTTGGAGAGCATGGTCTTTTGTGACGGACCCTTTGAATTCCTATTTGAACCACTTGTGCTAGCACTGCTTTTCTGCGCCTGAGAACGGTGCCGCGAATGCCCTCTCGACCTGCGACGTTCTTCTGACCCTTGTTGACTTTCCCCCTCCTGATCATTCGCATTCGAGGGAGCCGCGTTGAATGCTCGCGGCGTGGAGTCGTCCCAGGCCCTGCCAAAATAATCTGGAACCGTGGTTCGCACTGCGGCCGATATTAATCCTGCGGTCGAGGGAGAGGGGGTTCCAGGCCCATTCAATGGGGACGATGCGTATTCGACAGACGTCTGCAAACTCGGCAGCGTCACAATGGGCGGTAAAGCTAAAGAATTCCCAAAAGCTCGCTTTGGGGAAGCGTATGCTGCCGAAGTTGGGTTCCGTTTTTCTGGTGTGGATTCGGCTCCCAGTAGAAAGGTCGTGGACCCTGATATCGACATGCGCCGGGTCGAGGAAGGAGGTTTCTGTTGTGAAGAGTGAGAACCGGCGCTCGAGACGGTAGATTTTGACCAGCGATTGAGATTCCCAACCCCTTGGTTCATGCCAGAAAGGCTGGTGGAGCGGCGGTGGGCATATGATGAAGTCGAGCGGGAAGATTCAGGGGAGATTGCCGGGAGTTGAAGTCGCGAGGCATTCTGTGGAGGAAGCGAAGATGAGGGACCGGTCTGGCCGCGGGTTCTGGAAGAAGGGCCAATATTCGACGTCGACGTCGATGTGGGCGCGCGAGGATCTCGCAAGACTATGTTGGGAGATTGTTGGAGTTGACGACGGTGAGGAAGCTCGGTGGACATATTGCAATCCTGCAATCGCAGGTGTGGAGGAGGATCCCCTGGCGCTTTTCGCTAGGTACTTGCAAACTCCGGGAGGCGGCGAGCTCATGCACCAGATGCAACCACAGAACTCCCGACGATGAGCTGCCGCATGAGTGTCTTGGGCGCTGCTCGTAAAGCCTTCTTGGTAAGGCGAGGCCTGCCAATAACTCTGTTAATCCAACAATTTTAAATGGCCCTGGTGGCCGGCGAGGGCGATGCGAAAGTACAGTATTTACAGCGAGGGGGGGTTGCTCTGCCTGCTCTGCTCCTACGGGGGGATCGATAGGTATTGGTATGGATGATGGCGTGGGTGTAGGACGGAATAACCGTGCGGCGAGACAGACGATAGTCGAGGGAAAGAAGATAAATCTGTTCTAGTCAGTATGAGGCTAGAAAAGCCATCCAGGCGCTAGAAGGGAGAAAATCGAGGGAGGAGAGAGATATCTCTGTCTCAATATCAACACCAACGGCGGCCTCCCCCACGATTTCCCTCCTAAAACCCGCGGTCGTCCATGCGAACCAGATGATCCAGTCGTACCTCTGTCTGTCTGCGTCCACTACCCTGTCTGTCTGTCTGCTTCCTCTTCCAAATTCCAATCTTGCCTTGTTCCTCTTCCTTTCCTTTCCTGCTCCCAATTCCGGTCCTTCGGGTTATCGCCAATGGTGCCTCGATATATATGCGCCCAAATCCTCCAGCCAAACTCGTGGTGTCCAAGGTCCCGGGGTGCAACGGCCGCCACCGATATCTTTGAGCAATCGTGGGTAGCACAGTTCCCCAGTATTGGTATGCGGCGCGTCTTTCCTAAAGGGCGATTCGGGGGGCGAGCAAGTTCGAGAAGAGAAGGAGAGGGAACTGAGATGGTGTTGTCGAAAACCAAATATTGGAAAGTCCACGAGTATGTGATGGGCTGCGCTGCGAACAGGTACTCCAATCGCGCAGGTGCGTCCTAGGGTTCTGTAAAGCGGCATTCTACACTTTCTTCAACGCTGTCCCAGCCTTGAGGCACAATAAGCAACAGCCTTGGATTCGAGGAAATTCCCGAATGATTATTCCACACTCGAATTTTTCCCTCAAAAGTTCTTCCACCATATCATACCCTTCGCAACTTCTACTACTATCTTGTTCTGCCTTGATATCCAAATACCTACTCAGCGCTGCTTTCTTCATGGCCGTGCACAAGGGAAAGGAGACAGGGCATCAGGGGATTAACTCCACTGATGGAGACACTTCCCATGGTACAAACAATCACCACCTTTAATTGGACATTAATCATGTTTGGTACCTTCCACTACGGGCAATAAGACCAGGTACATCAAGCTACTTCTATCATCCTCAATTTCTCCATTTACAAGTCCATTATCAACACCAAGTGTTTGTCTTTCAATTCCCCTTCTCGTCAACGACCTCGGTGATGCTGCTGCCCCAGGTGCTTCGCTGATCCATCGAGGAGCAGCAGCATGCCCATCCGTCGATTGAGCAATCACAATGATCCACCAACGCGCGAGCACCAGTGCGAGATCCATGTGGTACGGAGCAACTTCCATTTCGTAATCCGCAACCTGACCCACCAGGATAAAAATAAATGGGATTTTTCTCTATCCACCCACCTACGAGTATATCGTGTGTTTCAGATAGCCGACTCACTTCCCCGTGCGTGCAGATAATAAGGCCACCTTTTCCTCTTTGCGAGTAATTTCTTAGATCCACTCTATTTTCTGTATACATCTATTTCTGTGTACATCTACTCAATGTCACGAGAAAATCAGAGCTTTTGGAAAGAGGCAAATTACCAACTGACGAGATCATGAATAGAAACCTCTGAGGCTGAATGAAATCGGAGACATGTATTCTCGGAACTGGTGGTTGCTGCTGCACGCAATCGATCCGATTCTATTATGGGCTTGCTTGAAGACTTTAAGCTTTCCCGATCCTTATTCATGCTATCAAAACTTGGCTCGAGGAATAGAGTTCCCCTCATAGGAACATTTTTAGATATTTGGTTGTTCATATAAATTTTTCCAGAGGTACAAGAAGTAAGTCATCGGTAAATACAAGATACAAAGAGTCAGTAAGACAATTAAAAAAGGGGGTGAAGCCACTCGCTTACTCCAGCGCACATCCAAAAAATGTTGCCAAGAGCCCCGTATGTCTTTCCTCTGCAACATCACATTTCGAGCATCACGCAGCATACAGTGTGCCTCATCGCAAAAACCATCACATTTTGTGGAAAATCGTTCTCTCCCAACAGACAGATCTCTGCCCAAAAACTTCAGAGTCGGAGAGTCGGGGGGATCTTCCAAACAAACCCCTCCATCCCATACGAGAGAAGTGACTAGACTGGGTTACTAAACCAGCCGAAACATCGCCCCAGTCAGATTCGAGCTTCCAGGCCGCTGTCACGCAGGTGAGTGGTACATTTCGAGGTGCTACAGCATATGCAGGAACCAACGAAAGAACGATTCAGCACCCAGAAGACGAACCGGACAGGTCGTCTGCAGAACAAAACGTTTCCATGTTTGTTTTGGAACAAGTGTCCCAAAACATTCTCCGGTCAACTTTTCCCAGCCAGAGCAGCGCCCCGCAGCGCAGCGGAACTGAAGAATCGAGAAACCAAAAAAAAGACATCCAGAGAAACAAATTTCCACTACAGACGCCCTCATTCGTATTTGTTTCCACTCTCTTTGCCTTTTTCCCTGGGTAGCTCTGAGAAAATTCTCCGAAAGGTTCGCTAAACCCCACGTTAAGAAGAAGGGGAAAAACGTGGAAGTGGCACATCTCGAACGGGTGCCAAGTTGCCCTGGCCAACTTATGGGGGAATCGGGGGATGCCCTTTCGAACCTGGATGGTTTCATCGTCCCCTTTTTGCAACTCTGGAAGGGCGGTCATCCGGTTGGGAAGGTGAGTCTTAAGCATCGAGACAGCTGCACTTTGGATTGGGCGGTTTTTGGACGGTCATGTGAGGAGGTGTAGATACGCGCGTGAATGATACTAGAAGGCACTTCAGCGCTGCCTATCTCTGCCGTTATTGTATTTGTCTTGGGTAATCCTAAGTAGAAAAATTAACCTAGAGATATTAAACAATGAGCTCTCATTATCCTAAAAAGGACAACGAGCTAGATTAGCAGGTAGAAGCCTAGTACTTACTCCTGTATGGAAACATTACGCGGAGTTTTAAAATCTCAGGCAGAGAAAGTCACAACGGCCGCTTTTACCATCCATTGTGAGGCTACTTTCAACCAAAAAAGGGGCAATCTCACCTCATCGATGTCTATCAAAGTCTATTCTAGAGTTGTCAGCCTCGCCACATATTGGAAGTCCGTCTCAACCGGTGGTGGTTTTGTAATCTTTTCTTCTGCTTATGTATGGTCAGAAATGTGACTCTGATATACGCCGCTCGGGTAGAACCGTCTTGTTCAAAATATTATTAAGATAATGACTAACTTGATGAAATCAATTCTGGCACTTTTTCTTGATCATATGGCCGGCTGTTGAATGTATCGGGGAAGAAAGTGATAGTATTTGACTTTGCGGACCGTTGAAAGATCAAGCTGTGCAAGTGCCGAGGAAGTATATTTTTCAACGCGGAGGTCGGCCTTAGAAAGTTGCGGGTTGACGTCATAACGTCTTATGGTCGGATTTCGCATCGCTAAAACGCCGCCTCAACAAAATACAATCCGATAAGACACCAACCATATACACCTCAAGCTCTGTACCTCTTGTTACCTGGATAAAATCAATACGCTATGCCAAGTTGCGAGCTTCAACTCCATATAGCATTGAATTACAGCAATAATTACTCTGGACCTGCAGCAGTACGTACATAACCAGGACCCCTTTTCATGCGAGGTTCCCGTCGATCGATCCATGCCGGAGACCCGCGATTCCAATTCTTGGCCTCCTCTTTAGCTTTGACTCGTGATATTCTCCTCTTTCTAAGCGATGCCATCGATGTCAGTGATAGAGTCCGAAAGATCCGATATCAATAGTCTCTCACGGATATAAAGAAGAAACCAGAAGAATTTGAAACGTGTTTTTCTCACCCATCGTCTCTTCGTTGCTGACAAGAACCACCAAAAAAGCCACCCGCCCTTCAGCTCTCTTCCTGCATCTTCTACCTCATTCGTCAAACAATTACATGATACTGTAAGCGTGTTGGGAAGCCCTCCTTCTACCTAGAATAACAATTGATGATCTCTAGGAAACACCAGAAGTTTCTCCAAAGATATATCAGATCAGCATCGTGTGATTCCACTTTGGGTATCCGAGCTTGACGCCGTGCAACCTTGGAAGTTTGAGCCTTCTTCCTTTGGAAAACTTCAAACATTCTCAAATTATTCGAGGCTACCACCTTTCAACATATCACGATGGGTCAAACTTCAACGAAAAGACCCCCAGTCCCGACTCATACATCTTCATCATTGGATGAAAAGTCAAACTCAATTGGCTCGTCAAAACCAGAGAACAATCTGAGGGTCGATACATCGGCTACCTCTGCCAACTCTCGGAGGCCGAGATCATTAAAGGCGGCTCTCGATTCAGTTGCTTCATCCAGGACTCCAGAAAGTGGAAGCGAAGAAGATTACGATGCTTTAAAGCCGGATCCATCAGCCATTGCTGTTGGTGGCAAAGGTGGTGGGTATGAGGGACTCAAGGATACGAAACCAAGCGTATGTATCTTCCAACAAATCTTCTCTGTTTATGAAATATCTCCTGACAGCTCAATCAGGATAAGGATAAAATCCCAGCAAAACGCAAGGGGAGATTCAGTGATATTGTCTTCACACGATCTTTCTCCACACTGGATGGTCGGAACCCCGCAACGGCACAAAGTCCCTTTCGTGGCTTCTTCAATCTCTTCTGGCTAAGTGTTGCAATTTTCATGTTACAGTTGTTTATTGAGAATTGGCAGAATTACGGAAGTGTTCTAGGTGGTAATGAGATCATGAAGATTGCGTTTCGGAAAGATGTTGCTGTCTTATTGTTTTCAAGCGCCGGCATGTGTCTCTCTCTTTTCTTTGGGATGTTTTTACAGAAAGTTATTTTGAAGGGGTATATTACTTGGAATGGAGCCGGATGGATCATTCAGAGTGTAAGTCCGCAATGGGATGAAGCTGGAATTTGAGGAATTGAAATTAACTTTTACTATAGGTTTGGGAAATATTGTTCCTCGTGATGGTGATTGAGTGGACTGTGTTTCGGTCATGGCCTTGGAGTCATTCAATTGCCTTCACTCTGCAGGTACGTACTCACCTCCTTACTACCTTATTCAATTATGGAATCTAACCAATGTCAGGGACTTGTCATTCTTATGAAGCAACACAGGTATGTAAACTTCCGCTCGTGTAGACTTCCAGATATATTACCCATTTACTAATATTCAATTCTCACAGTTATGCTTTCTGTAAGTGAGATGTGAAAATCGTTCTCAGATTAATACCAACTAATCTTACCGTCAGATAACGGCAATCTGTCAGAAGCATACTCAATGCGCAAGAAGCTCGAGAAGAAGCTAAAGGAACTCGACAACATCGAGCTAGTCGCCACTCCATCAGCAACTTCTCCACGATTATCCACTCTTTCCACCTCCTACCTGGATTCTCGACCAACAGCTTCAGATCTCATCAGTCGTCGCCAAGCGTTGAAAGATAACTCTATGTCCGCCGACTCCAACATAAACCAAGTTCTCGCCGCCATTTCCTCTGGCGAGCCCCTCGATATTGACCAAATCCAAGCCTTCTCCCGAATCATAAAATGGGAAATCTCCATCCTCATTGAGGATCTGAAAGGAAAATGTACAAACACAACTAACTACTACCCCCACAATCTCACAACATCCAATCTCTTCGATTTCACCGTCATTCCTACTCTAGTCTATGAATTAGAATATCCTCGTTCGGAATCTGTGGATTGGAGCTACGCTTTGGAGAAGGGAGTGGCTACTTTGGGTATCATTGCTATTATGAATACACTTGCTCAGGCGAGGATTTATCCCGTTGTTGTGAGAGCTATCAATTTGAGAGAGACTTTGCCAATTGTGGAGAGGCTGAAGGAGTTTCCTTTCATTCTGAATGATCTGGTTTTCCCATTTATTATGGAATATATTTTGGTAAGTTACTCGCCTTTGTGTCGCTATCGTGGAAACAAAAAGCTGACAAGTTGATTTAGACCTGGTATCTCATCTGGGAATGTGTTCTGAACTTTATTGCCGAACTCACTTGCTTCGCAGATCGGTAAGGCCCCCTCCCTTTCAAATCTCTCATTGGTCACCTACTAATTGTCTCCCAACAGCGGTTTCTGCAACGACTGGTGGAACGCAGCATCTTTCGAAAACTACGCACGAGATTGGAACCGCCCAGTGTTCGTCCTCCCCTCCCTCCTTTCCACACCTCCCATCTCCCTTGCATTCCCAATTTTCACCCGAAACTAACCACCTTATAGCCATCTCTTCCTTCTCCGCCACGTCTACAACTCCTCCATCTCCGCCCTAAAAGTATCCAAATACTCAGCAACCCTAATAACCTTCTTCCTCTCAGCCGTGCTCCACGAAATGCTCATGGTCATCCTATTCCATCGCGTGCGTGGTTATCTCTTAGTACTGCAGTTAAGTCAGTTGCCTCTGATTCGATTTAGTCGGACGAAGTTTATGAAGAGACGGCCTGTTTGGGGGAATCTTTTGCTTTGGTTTGGGTTGATTACTGGGCCGGGGTTGTTGTGTAGTTTGTATTTGATCATTTAGATATGAGGGTATAGGAGAGGGATGTTGATGGTGGGCTGGATCTTGTGTGGATTAGGTATTCACCTTTCTTCTTTATTCTGTGAAGGGGGTGGATGACGGATGTTGTTGATGAGCTTGGAGGTTGTATATGTATTATAAAGTGGGTTGGGTACTCGGTTTTAGCATCGATATTGCATTGCATTTTCTTTGGAGCGGATTTGGAGTGGGCGGCATTTATCTTGTTGTTTGTAGAAAGGGTTGAGAATATTGATTCTACTCAATTGACTTCTCGCCTCTCAATGACATAAGAGAAGCAAGTGTTTCTCTACCGATACCTAAAATTCCTATTGCTTGAGCAGGTTTCATCCTAGTAATTTCAAAGAAATTAGGAAATTCAGACAACTAAATATTTGAGTCTCCGAGAGTCCGAAACTAGATACCGTTAATTTCCCCAGACCGTTTCGTAAAACCAAGGTGAATGGTAGGTATAAGGTATTCATAGAGTAATAACTACTTCCCCGCCTCGCTTTTCACCGTTACTCCATCCTACTTAATTCGTTTTGACTCTACGTGTATGACTCTCCAAAATACCTCACTCTTGCCCCCATTCACACTCCTCCGAAACCGACCGACTTTCTCATTAATTACCCAACATCGGAGAACGAAATTAAACATGTGGAAACTTACAAGTAAAGACTCGAAAGCAGCAAGACTACTATATAGTAACTATAGATAAGAAATCGTTCATTCCATTCCTTCCCAGAAAAGCACAATGGATTTCACTTTTAGAGGCCCCTTGAAACAAGACAATTCGCGGGGGTTTACACACTTCCTTCCTATAACTCTTTTCTTGTCAAATTCCCAAAAGGTACTTTTCCCCCATTAATCCCAACTCAAGTCTTAACCCACCTCTCCCACACCCCCAAAAGAAGCTCATCATAACCTTATCACATCAACCCCCCTCAAAGTCCACAACCATAAAAAACCCACACCCCCAAAATCACAAAAACTGCCTTTCCCCAAACCCGCCACCAAGTACCTTCCACCCCCTCGTAATTATATAATTCATCTAACTACTAAGCCACCAAGACCCTACTATCCCCTCACTGTACAACACATTTACTCAACAAACCACTAAACAAAAAAAGTACAAAAATAAAACCGCGACTCCAAAACATCACAACCAAGAAAACCAAACACTCTATTCCACTCCCACCTTCCAGACTTCCTAGAAATTAAAAAGCCCGCAATAAATAGTTAGTACTCAATTGTACTGACTATACTTCAAACGATAGCACAAACTCAAAACAGCACTTTCACGAGTAAGAAAACATATCCTTTACTCTAGGTATATATACTTCTTCGCTATTCATAATAGCTCGGGATATTAAAGAAGAACATTTGGAAGTGTAGATTGAGTTTTCTCATTCTTTGAAAGCTTCTCAGACAATATAGGGAAATTGATAGACTAATTCGTATAATTCAAGAGAAAGAGGGTGGAGTCAGAGTGAGCCCATATTTGATGCTTCCGTTTAAGATACTCGTGGAGAGAGAGAGGAATATAGATGGGAGTAGGATCTGGATCTACCTTTATTTCTGATACTTGCTGTTGCCGACAACAGTTAAGTCATGATAGTTGAGATTGCAATGCAAGTCAAGAGCAGCTCCCACTAAGATCCCAAGCAATCTCTACTCCCAAACGCAAGCCAACAATAAGACCGGATACACGAAGGGCACTAAAGTATGCTTTTAAAATGGTGACAGTACTTCAAGATGATCATTTCAGCAGAGGCAAGTTTTCAGAATTTGATCCTTTTCCCTATACACTCTAGCCACGCAAAAGTGACCGCGGGAAGCCAGACACTTCTACACCAGAAACACCCCAGATAAATGAAAAGCCAGCCCTCCCAAGTTATTTATACACAAAATGCTTTTTGACTTTTGACTCTACATATCTCCCATGACGGAATGTTTGCACCTTGTACAGGCCAAAACGGCCGGTCATCATGATATTGATAATCTATGAGAAAGGTGGGAGCCAGAATGGGTATCCTCCATTCTTGATTCGGAAAACACTGAGCAAGAAGCTGTACATGACGAAGATGATTCCTCCCCATACGATGACGGCGACTTGTTGAGTTTTTGGATCTGCTATGCGTGGAACCTTGAGTGCTAGGGAGATGGTTGCGAAAGAGAGAAGGCCATCTGGAGTATTTATTAGCAAAATGGTGTCACTAAAGGAAAGTGAAAACTTACACATGGCAGCAACAATTTGTGTCTCAAGTCCATATTGGTTTGAGAAGCCACCTGCAAAGTAGCTGACACCCCCCTTTCCGTCGCTGACAACATATGGAACCTTTCGGATATGGTTGAACATATGTCCACTGGTGAAAAGCAGAATGGCAATCAAACTGATCGCAGCCCAAACATTGCGGTTTTGGAGAATAGGCAAGAGGTAAGGCCAAGCAACGCTCAAGAAGGTGACTGTAGCCAAGATTGTGGTAGTGATTGCAATGCCTCGAAGCCAATTGATAGGTCTTGTAACGGGTGGGTGAGGTCGATCGGCAAGTTGGCGCGCGATCCATGAGTGTACTTGTTCGGCGGATTGTGGCCCGTTTGTGAAGTCATATCGAGCTGGACCAGCATCTGAGCTGGCGTGAGGACCAATGGTTGGTTGGAAGAGGAGAAGGACTGGAGCGGTTTGGAGACCAAGCTATAAAACAATCAGCAAGAAGTTCCTTTTTGAAGATTCGCAGAGACACTGACGGATTGGAAAGTGTTTTTTCCATCGTTAAAGTCCAATGTTCCAAATACTAGGCGGGACTCTCCCTGCTTGTCGCCTTTGGTCCAACTCTTGGATAATAAATCCCATTCTGGCTGGAACTCTCGGCACAGCATACACCCAAAACGGTCCTCCAAAGCTGTCAACAGGATGACGGACGAATAATCTCTTGGGGCCGAAGTCAATTGGGCGTAGACAGCATCGTCGAGCTTCAATGGGGTGGAGGATAGCTGCTTCGTATGGAATTTGGTGAACTTGTCGACTGGAGCTTTCTTAGCTGCCAAAGTAGCCACGGGGAGCAGCGACAGAAGAAGCCCTCGTAGAAAATGCATGGTGAAATGCTGTGGAATCTATCCTTGGGTGAAGGTGGTAGAATTCCTCTTGGTGTTGTTAGTCCGAGTATGAGGTCGCTACGCGGCTTTCGATAAGTGAGGTGTCCTCTCAAGTGGTGCCTTGGCAGTAAGGCTGAAATCGTGGGGTCGGCTAAACGGTGTTTGTTGACTTTCGAGGTCGCGTCCACTTCCTGGACAAACACCTCGAATATCATCAATCCCCATTCATCGATATGGATTCCGCAGTATCGCCATATGTGTCCAAATCGCAGGTCCTGGAGATGGCATACCAGGAAACATTACAAAAGGCCGACCTGATTGTCAAGGACGAGGGCGCGCGCCGACTTCGACTTAGCATCCTATTATTACAACACGAGAACGATGATCTGCAGGAGGAGCTTGCCATGGAAGGCGACCGCATCGATTTACTAGAGAACGAGGGCGATGGTCTGCGAGCCCAAGTGGAGTTCGCAGAAGAAGAGACACGACGATACGAATCTGAACTGAGAGTCCAAACACGAGAGGTAAATAATTTACGGGTATGCTATGGTGTTTATGCTTGATGGCGTTGCGCAAACTAACGTTCCTCAGGTTGAGGTTGCTTCTATGAATGGCGTAACCATGGACAGTACCAAAGTGTTGACCGAGAAACTATCCCTTGCGCGCGAACTTGCGACATTGAAGCCGGAACTTGAGCACCTTCGATCGCAGGCTACATATCAAGAAACCGTCTTGTCCGAAAAACTAGCCTTGCAGCGCCAGGTCAGTAGCTTGGAAGTCGAGTTGGAAACCGAAAAACGTGCAGCAAAACGCGCAGCCCAGCAAAACGATAACAAGGAACGAGAGGCAGAATTCCAGCAACAATTGGATCAACTCCAAAAGGACCTGGCACGAAACAAGCGGGAGGCAAGTAGACTTCGGGACGAGATGGAGGCAGAATTCCGTAGCCAGTTGGAAGAAGTCCAGAAGGACCTTGCCCGCGAGAAACGGGAGAGCATGAAGGCCACAAAAGCACACGCCAAAGAGCTCAAGGCACTTGAGGCTCAGAAGGATATGGCTCAGGAGAAGGCGGAGGCAGCAAACAGTCGCGATGAGGTGGAAGCTGAACTCCGTAACCTGTTGGAGGAGGCGCAAAAAGAGTTGGCTCGTGAGAAGCGGGAGAGTGCAAAGGTTGCAAAGTCACACGAAAAGGAATTGAAGGCACTGCAAGTCCAGAAAGACCACGCCCAAAATAAAGTGGAGTCTGCTACAAGCCGAGAGGAGATTGAGGAGGAATTCCGAACTCAATTGGAGGAAATCCAGAAAGATCTTGCCCGTGAGAAACGGGAGACTGCCAAGTCATCGAAGGAACACGAAAAGGAGCTCAAGGCACTTGAAAATCGCCACTCTGTATTGGAAAGCAAATACGACCAAATTCGCACCAAATTACGAGCCACCAAAGAGCAACTCAAAGAATCTCAAGAAGAGGTCAGCCAACTACGAGTAGCCGCTGTCAAGGCCACAAAACCTTCTAACAATGGTGATGCTGCCGCAAAGAAATCTCGAAAGCGAGGTGCCATGGAAATGAGTACAGATGATGCCATTGGTACCCCAGATGGAATTGCCGTTCGTGGAAAACGTCCTATGAAGAAGTCGAGACCTGATCAAACCATGATGGGGGAGAAGTCCATGTTTTCTATAACACCATTCTTGAATCGTACCGCCAATATTGCTCCCGAAACACCCGTTGATGAACCCGAATCCGAAGCCGAAGAAGAGGGAGCCGAGAAGGACGAAGCACAAGTAGCAATGGCCGATGAAGAGGAACAATCTTCTGCTGCTCCGTCTCCTAAGGCTGTTTCTAAGCCAAAGGGAAGAAAGAAGACAGCCCAAGAACCCACAGAAGAAACCACCGAAAAGCCAGTTGAGAAGAAGAAAGTGAGCCGCGCCAAAGCAATTCTCAACGAAGCGACCTCAAACCCCAAAAAGGGCAAACAAACGGCGAAGAAACCAAAGCCTATGAGTACCCTGGAGAACGTAATCGAGGAGGGAGACGAAAACGAGGAACCCAACCCAGCTCCTCCTATCTTTGATGCAGAGATCACCAAAACCGTCGTTGCTAAGAAGGCAGCTTCGAAACTAAATCCAAAAGTTAAGGTTACCGCTCCAGAGGAAGCAGCTGGTCCCAAGATCAAGAAGAGAAAGTTGGTGGGAGGCACTTTGTTCGATGATGAGGATGCTGAAGTCACAAAGCGAGCGCCAAAGGTTACTCTTAAAGCTCCTCGCTTGATGGCAAAGGGTGGACTTATGGGACCTGGCGGAGGTATGAGAGGTGGATTGGGCGCTGGTAGTGCTTTTGGTACCTTTTCTCCTTTGAAGAAAGACCGCCGGGGTGTTGGAGCAAGTTTTCTTGCGTGAGAATTTTAGTGTTGTTTGTGCAATTAATTTAAGGGGAGTTTGACGAGGCTCTCATGGGATGTATCTGGAGTTTGGTTTGGATGGATTGGATGGGATTGGATGAACCAAAGGTTGGAGTACTTGTATTATGAAGCATTGCACGGAGTATTGGGCACGGGAATGAAGAAAATGAGAGAGCGGATATTACTTCAATGAATTAATTGATCATTAAACAAAAATTGACCTCTGCATCTTGTTCTGATATTGTACTTTTACTTCTAGTGGATACCGTCTTCTTGCTGTTCGTAGCCTCGCAGCCTCGGCGAGAGCCTCGTGTAAAATATTTACCAGCATCGCAACTCACTCTCCCACCTCCTAAACAGTTCACCCTCACCACAAACCGCTGGATGATTTCCCGATCTGCCTTGCGGCGATTCGGAAGGATTCGTGCCAACAGATCCCTTCTAAAAGAACCTATATGCGTTTTCTCCAACCCTCCAAATAACGCCACTCGAGTCCGCGGTTTCCATACCACGAAAGCTGCTGCGTCGTCTTCTTCAACGAGATGGAAGAGTAGACAATCGAATGATTCGTATGCTAGAGATGCTAAGGTTAAGGGCTTGAAGAGCCGGGCGGCTTTCAAATTACTTGAGGTGCGTGGGAAAGATAGTATGGGGGACCTTGGGGTTTGCTGATTCTCGGGGTGATAGATTGATGCGAAGTATAAGTTATTTAAGAAGGGACAAACGGTTGTGGATTTAGTTAGTTCAAACCCGATCTCCTGTGGTAAACTGACAGCTTGGTAATTTGTGCTTTTTTTTCGTTGTGAAGGGATATGCGCCTGGGAGTTGGTCGCAGGTTTGTCTTTCCCCTATTAAACACTCCTCCCTTTTTGTTTTCTGTAGTATATGTATATGTGCTAATGAGAGAATAATCAGGTCGCGGTCGAAAGAACCAAACCCAACGGTCGAATAGTAGGAATCGATATCATCCCCGCCCAACCCCCCAAAGGCGTCTCCACGATCCAAGGAAACTTCCTCTCCAACGAAGTCCGGGAGGAAGTAAAGCGTTTTCTACGTGATCCCGATCGAGGACGTCCGAACCAAGCGTTATCCGATGACGATATAATCGATGCGCCGAGTTATATCGATTTGGAAAGACATATTGATGAAATCACGCACATCGAAAAGGCTACTAAGGATACGGCGGAGAAAGAAGGGAAGGATGGAGAAGGAGAGAAGAAACTCAGTTTGAAAAGGAGAACGCTCCATATTGGGCGGGTGGTGGATATAGTTTTGAGTGACATGTCAGCTCCCTGGGACCAGACGACGGGATTTTGGAAAAGAAGTCTAAGTGACCCGTATATTAGGATGATGAATACTTCTGGTATCAATTTCAAAGATCATGCTGGGAGTATGGTATGTTTTTCCCCTTTACTTCACTGTTTAGGAATATGAGGTTCTTGACTAATTAAGAATGAATAGGATCTTTGCTCCGCAGCCATGTTTTTCGCCTTCGATACTTTGAAGACTGGAGGCCATTTTGGTAACTTTCACCCTTCAGCCCCCCCCCCTCCATCTTTTTCTTAAAAAACTAACATCCCACCCCAAAAGTCTGCAAATTCTATCAAGGCGCCGAAGACAAAACCCTCGAAAAACGCCTCCGAAAACTCTTCTCCTCAGTCCACAGAGAAAAACCCGAATCCTCTCGGAGCGTAAGTTCCCCCCTAACACTCCCCCTTACCCATCAGTTCTTCACCTCCCCCTTCCCATAACCTCACACCCCTCATCCGACCTTCAAACCTAAACTCTCGCCCCCCTCTCCACAAGAATTAACACACACATCCTAGGAATCAAAAGAAGCCTTCTTCGTAGCTCTCCGTCGGAAAAACGATACCTCCCTTGAGGAAATATTGAGTATAGAATAACACCAAAACAAAACCCCACACACCTAAAACAAAAACAAAAACAAATAGAAGACTTCATCTACACCTTAAAAGGGACCTCATCAAGATATGAAGAGAGGAAATAGCTGGATCGATTGTATGATATATATACAAGGTACATGGGATGGAGATGTTAGATTAGTGTTTGTGTATATATCCTGTATACTGTATACTGCATAGAACGGGCGTTATGGGAAGGGAGCTAGAATTTAGTGATGTATGTGTAAGATATTGGAAAAGAAAACTCTCCTGTTTAGGCATATGAGTGTTGGCTTTTTCAAATGAGGGAAGAATTTCCTCTTAGTTTTATACGTATTCAATCCATTGCTCTATGCTATCTTGCGAAAGCGTGGATATTTTACATCAGCATCAGGAATCCTTGTTCGACGTGAGCTTGCCTACTATTTTGCATGGTCACTCATTCCCAAGATATCCAATAGTTTTGGAAGACCCTAATCTCATAATGCCATGCCATGACGAGAGGGAAAAGGAAAGGTACGACCAATACCTAGGTACCGACCGACGACTTACCTCTAAATTGAACCACCTTGGCTTACCTATCAAAATAAAAAGGGATTCGAAACCTGTTCTGCTATAACCACTGTAACTATCGAAATGCAGTATAACCAATTTTATCTGGTAGTCATTATGTCTCAAGCATTACGAAAATATATCAGAGCCCTCTTGCATGATTCATTGTCATTCATTTTGCCTTTTATTGAATTTTTGTTTTGCTAGACCCAAGGCTTTGTAAAGTAACCTAGCACAACCCTATCATGCACATCGTAATGCCCATCCATCAATCAAACCCCCGAAGCTTTTCGCCAGACACCCGCAAATCCCATGGTATATCCCTAGCAAGAGAATATCGAGATTTGGAAAATTATCTTGACCGGTCGAAATGCGCTTAGACCTTGAAACCTCTTGAACGACGACGACCACGAGCCTTCTCGAACTTGCGACCCTTGGACTCGACATATGGTTTCTGTGTACTTTGTCAGTATTTTTTGAGCAGAACTTCTCCATGAGAATTACCTTGTGCTTGTGTGGTCCCATTCCGAAGTGCTTGACGGCCTCTCGGGAGTTCTTTGGTCCTCTAAGGAGGAGGGTGTTGCTTCCGGTTGGAGCTCTCAATGCCAATTGATCGAGGGTCAAAGTCTCACCACCGGCTGCAAGAATGCGAGCACGAGCGGTAGCGGTGAAGCGGAGAGCTGCAACGCTGAGCTTTGGGACGGTCAAGAGACGGTTGTCATCAGTGATGGTACCGATAACGACGACGGTCTTATTGTTGCTCTTCTCGGAAGTGTTGGCAACAATTCGGGAGATGGAGACTGGGGGTCTGTTGATCTTGGACATAAAGAGTCTTCGGAGAACGACCTTGTTGAATGAGGCATCGGTTCGGCCTGTGGGGGAGATGTTGGTCAGAATTTGCGCGGCGCAAAATTTCGAGTTTTTTGAGGAGGGGAAAAACTTACGAGCCAAGAAGCGGTAGAGCTTCACGAGCAACTTGAGATAGACATTGTCACTCTTTGGCGCCTTTCGGTGCGTGTTGCGGACGTGGTGGTGGTCAAGATCGATACCTAGAGTCAGAAATCCGTCAGCCTATGTTCAAGCATGCTCTTTGCATTTTGGTCTTGCGACACAATTTGCTGCGCAGAGTCCTGAACCCCATCAACGAGTATTCCAGCTTTTCAGCAGTGGAAATACTCGGACAGAGTAGCAGGAGTACCACTTGCATACGAAGGCGAGGATATTGGGCTACGTACCCATGGTTGCGGTTGACGGAGGTTGTCGATTGTCGGTTGATCAAAATTCACAGAGTTGAATATCGAGGCACGAAATGTTGGTGGGCGAAAAGGGTGCCAAGACTTACAGGCGATCACGTGGTGATTGGAGAAGGCTTAAAGCGGCAGTAAATAACTTACTTATAAATTTAGCTCAGTAGTCTTTAGTTGTTCCAAACTTTAGGGTAATCTGCTTGAACTACCCTATGAAGTTATAAAACATAACGATCTCAAGTACGTTAATGTCACATGGAGGAAAATGCTAAACCCAGGCCGATTTCCTTCGTTCGGCGGCAGGTCAGCTATGGTGGAGCAATATTTATATGAGGCTAGCTCGCTACCTACTACCCTCAGTGGCTCCCCTCTCTCTCAGTCCAGCTCGTTAGTCGGATATTCAGTCTAGAAAATGCTCTCCTCGTTTGCTTCATGCCAAGGTCATCCAGAGTGAGTCAAGGGAGCGTGAGAGCATCAGTGTGACCTGAAGTGAGTGAAAGTGATGATGGGAAGCAGAGCCGATCCGGTCGGTAGCAAGGGAGGTGAATGTCACCTGGATGCCACCATTTCCCCATTTCCACCTTTTCTCGTCCATACCCGAGGGGTTCAAGTACTTGTACCAGTAGCACCAAAAACCTCTTGGAACGAGTATTCTTCCTATCTTTCCTATCTTTGCATGACGTTGTTTTCGCCCTAAACCCTCAGAAGAGAAAAAAAGCGCACGAATGACTTCTGCCCAATTAATCATCCGCTTCCGCCGTCCTTTTAGAGTGCTGCTGGTCGAAATACCAACCCAAGACTACCGTCTAGTCTAAATCCCCCCCCCCGGAGACAAAATCGGGACCCTCTTCGACCTTCCTACCTAACAACCCAACTCTCTCAAACCACCTACCAAATCACCCACTTCGCCCTCCTAGACCTATTTATTAAACTTACTAATGCCTCTCGCTCCTCCTCGCAATCACTTTCGTTGAATGGAGACCAATTTGATCCCGCCAAAAATCTTTGACCCTTCCTTCATTTTCGTTGCGCCAACCAGCGAAATACGATAGCTCCAGCTCTGGCCCCAGGTCTTTGCGACAAGCGCAAATCGAAACCCCTCGATATCCACCACCAGTTCGAAGCAGAACTCGCACACGGATGGGACTGTCTATCTAAGTCGACACATTTCGTGCAGTATTGCTGGAGAGAGTTGTGCGGCTTGAATGCGCTGAGCCTGATACGCGTTGAGTCTTCAGCCCTACGTGGAGGCCTGTCAGGATTTCCAAAATGTCTACTGTATGTCTCCTAGCCTCAATTGGTGCTCACATGCTAATCCGCATCTTGGAATAGCCTCAGGAATCTCTCTTACCCAAGTATGGGCCACGAACGATGCAAATGCGCGAGATGATTGCGCAACCAGTCTTTGCGGCTTTTTGCGCCGGGGGCGTGGCAGGTGCTGTCTCGCGGACAGTCGTCTCCCCACTCGAGCGGTTAAAGATTCTCTTCCAAATACAGAGCGTGGGAAGGGAAGAATATAAGCTGTCCGTCGGAAAGGGCCTCATGAAAATGTGGAAAGACGAGGGATGGCGAGGATTCATGAGGGGAAATGGCACAAATTGCATACGAATAGTACCCTATTCCGCTGTCCAATTTGGAAGTTACAACTTCTACAAGAAAGTAAGTATGCAGATCCGGTACTCGACACAGGTGGAATTTATTTGCGAATTGCAGCATACCCTTCAAGAGAAAGCATGGAATGGAACTTGACTAACTTCGTACAGTTCTTCGAAGCTTCGCCAGGGCAAGACCTTTCTTCCCTCCGACGATTGATTTGTGGTGGAGCAGCTGGAATCACCTCGGTGTTCTTCACATATCCTCTCGATATCGTTCGGACGAGACTTTCCATCCAATCTGCATCATTTGCAGCCCTCAGCACGTCGCAAAGAGCTAGATTACCCGGCATGTGGGAAACCCTTGTCACAATGTACAAAACAGAAGGCGGGGTTAGAGCACTGTATAGGGGTATTGTACCTACGGTTGCTGGCGTAGCACCATATGTAAGCTTTCAACCTCTTCTGCTTTTGAAGATAGAACTAACCATTTTTCAGGTTGGTCTCAATTTTATGACTTACGAAATTGTACGAAAATACCTAACTCCTGAGGGAGATAAAAACCCTAGTGCTGTACGCAAACTTGCTGCAGGAGCAATATCGGGTGCAGTCGCCCAAACATGCACATACCCCTTGTAAGATACATTCTCCCCCAAATAAATTTCGAGCGCAAACTAACATGGAATAGTGATGTACTTCGCCGACGCTTCCAGATTAATACCATGTCAGGGATGGGCTATCAGTACAAGGGCATCTTTGACGCTGTCCGGGTCATAATAGCTCAAGAGGGTATCAAGGGCATGTACAAGGGTATTGTTCCCAACCTTCTCAAGGTAGCCCCAAGCATGGCAAGCAGCTGGCTCAGCTTTGAGATGACCAGAGATTTCTTATTCACTCTACGGGCTGATAACCAAGAATTGTAAGAATCCGTCTGAGCGCTGGGATATGGTGTCTGTTTTCCTTGAGTTGTAATGACCAAGATGTATGGAAGGTACCCGGCAGAAAGATTTGTATATGAAGGCAAGAATTCGTCATTGGGTTGCATTTGGATACGCATTGGGAGCGGGCGCATGTTAATGTCTTGTAGAAAGAAAGACCTAGATTATCTCTTTATTTGGTTTGTTTGGGTTGGTCGTCAAAAAAAGGGTGGGTCATGACATGGTAGACAGACAGATTACAAGGTTGGAAGAGGCAAAGTAACAGGGAGAGTTGTATCAATAAAGATGTTATTAAATCTTGCCTAAGATGGTGATTGTTTCTACTTGGTGCTACATGAATGGATTGGATACCTGGAAGCAGTGAACCTGGAAGGGGAGTTCTGCTTCTGTAGTATCACGTGATATACATACCCTTCTACAAAATGGTTAGCGTATAATGGAGCTCTTGGTTCAAGGCTGTCAACTTCCTCATCTGAAGGTCGCCCATCACCATCGCAAACTGATCCCCCGCAACAGACTCTACGTCAACAACAGTATTCCTTTCGCTGTTGCGATCTGAACAAACTCTTATCCCAGAACTCTCACATCAGACAGAGTAAAGACGAGCAGGATGTCTCGTGGAGGAACCACCCTCTATGTCACTGTTTGTTACCCTTCCACCCTCATTTATCTACTATCTACGCGCCTCAATGCGCCGCCCCTCCATCGCATCCATCGTATTATCTTTAGACTCTGCTAACCTCGTCACCCTATAGGGTTTCGGACCTGGTACTCGAGCCCGCGATCTAGCCTACGAATTCGAACGGTATGTCAACCAATCGTCGGCGTCCTCGATATGTCGATGATCATCTCTTGCGGTGATCTCCACATCCCCCCAAAACCCTCGCGGTTCCCTCGTTCCCTCGTCGAGACTTCGCTGTCACCCCCTTTATACCGTCTTATACCTGCGCTTTCTCCATCCTCCTCCCATTTCCTTCGATCGAGCGGTCGCGCAAGATACGGCGTTGATTTAAATCCCATTCCCCACCAAAACTCCGAATACAGGTGGAAGGGGCCTCTTAATTTATCTTCATCTCTCAACCCTTCATACCCTCGAATCACAAGGCCTGGGTCTGACATGATTTTGCAGTTATGGTCGTCTTGTCCGATGTGACATTCCAGCACCTCGAACCGCTGCCAGTCGTCTGTGAGTGCTTCCTATTTTCCTTTGTTAAGCGTGCGCTCTAATATCGTTGACACTTGAAGTAGATTCGCATTCGTTGAGTATGAAAGCCGTCGTGATGCCGACGATGCCTATCATGAGATGCACAACAAGCGTATTGGACATGATGATTTGTTGAAGATTGAGGTAAGCCAGTTGCTTTGGTAGAGTTGCGCCAATTGCTAATGTTATCCAGTGGGCCCGTACACCTCCGTCTGCTTCATGGCGATTTGATTCTGGCCGTGAGCGTGAGCGTGCACCGGCTGGCCGTCGTTCTCCTCGTCGTCGTACACCATCTCCTAGACGAAGCCGTGGTGACTACTCTCCCCGCAAGGATTCTCGACGTGATCGTGATCGGGACTATGATCGACGAGACCGTGGTGATCGTGATCGTTCTCGCAGCCCAGATGATCGGTATGTATTCCAAGAATATTTTCCCCAAGGTTCCTAAGTTAAGTCTTGTACTCACAACACTGCAGTGACCGTGATATCAAGGAGGACCGAGATGACAGCCGCGAAAACGGAACGAATGGAGACGATAGGAAAGGTGATTTGGAAATTCCATATCGACCAAAAGAATCCCCAACCCGCTAATACGAAAAGTCCCTGTAGCCTTGGAATCTCCCCCCCTTCAACACGACGAGCTTGATACGGCTGAGTAATCAAGGAGCACACTTTTTTGTTTTTGCAGGCGGCGCACACCATGGCGGGAAAAGTTGAATTCGTCTTTTGGGTTGCTGATCTCTCCTTTCTCTAATTATGACATCTTCACCCCCTGTGTTTTTAGATCCCGTTTTCTCCACAGGGCTCGCGAGTCGATCCGGTCGAGCACTTTCCAAGTTGCACATCCATTCCCCCCAAATCATCAATCCTTCGAGACAGCGCGAATCGGCGGATGACGACGGACGGGATGTAAACTTGATAGCTTAGTAGTAGTAACAGACCAAAAATAAACACAGGTTTTCTTTCACAGTCAAACTGTGACTTGTCTATGTTCTTGGCATTGATGTGCATTGTGGTATATATAAGATTTTGTAGGTTTTTCAAGAAGAGAAATACGAAAGTAGAGTTTGAGTCTGTTTTTGGTGGAGCAATATTTTTACGAGAACTATACCGGATTTGAGGACCTTTCGTTGTGGCTTACAAGATAGATGTTAAGCGCAATGCCAGTAGGTGAGCTGTAGAATTACAAGAAATGCTACTCTGAGCAACGGATAAGCTACGAGTAATTCGCGAATAACTTACATGTAATCCACAAGTAATCCACAAGTAATCTACGAGTGATTCACAATTAATTTACGAGTAAGCGAGTAAGCTACGGGTAAACCAGTAACAAGTCACAACCACAACCACAACCACAACCACAACCACAACCACAACACAAGCATATAGGTGGGTGGGTAAGTTATAATATAAAGGAAATGATGAAAATTTCTAGGTTTCTCTTCTACTTCAGGGTTTAAGTAGTTGGGATGTTTACTTTCATATACTACTTACTTTTACTTGGGATGTTGTGCTTTCATTTACTAGGAAATCATGCTTTCTTCTCATCGGGGAAATGAGGTTGTATTTGTATTTGAAGAGGAGCCTCGATGTAAGGACTGAGTCTTGATTGATGTTTTAAGTCTTGATCCTGTGGTTGGGTTTTTTTGTTTGTGGGCTTGTGGGTTTGTGGGTTGGTTTGTAGGTTGGTTGGGGAGGGGATTAGTTTGTTTATTGGGTTGTTTGTTTGTTTGTGCAACGGGAAGGGGATTAGGAAGTATAAAGGATATTACTTGTGTAAGATGTTAAAACTATATTAGAATTCTTTTACGGATTATAGATTATAGATTATAGGTTTAGTATATTAGTTAGAAGGATTTTTTTTTTTGGAAATAAGAGAGGGAGATGTAATATAATATACTCGAATATACTTAAAATACACTTAAAATATTCATAAAAATATAAAAAGAATAAAATATAAAATATTTGTAACAAAGGCTACTATACATCTTCTTAAAATAAGTAAAGTTCTATATAATCTTTCTATAATAGAGAGATAGACAGGCTTTACTTTACATTAACCCCTTCCTCTTAGTAACCTTTAGACTAAAATCCTATACTTATAAGAAGGTTAGTCTATGAAATAACTAAGCTTCTTATAAGAGGATAGTTACCGAAGAACCGAATAAAAGTGAAGATCCTTAAAGGGGTAGATAATAACTAGGTAAACACGTTATAATATACTCCCTAGATTAAGTGAGAAGCGAGAAGGAAAGACTCCCTTCTCAGGATCTTCATTTCCCTCTCTCTATTCCCTCACAACCGTTATTTACTAAGGGAACTAGAAAAAGAGGAAATAAGAGATAGGCGGAAAAGTAGAGCAAGATACAAGGGAGCTATTCTCTTCCATAATGTGTTTGGTTAGGCCTAAGAATATGAGATGTACTTGAATGTCCTCGACGGTGACTCATAAGTAAAATAAACCTCTAGAGCACGTTATAAAAAGTTCCTCAAATGCTCCTACGGTCCCAATAGCAACATTCACACAAAGCAAAGAATCCCAATCTCCCAGCGTCACACATCTCAAAATCTACAGAAGAAACAAAAAAAATGTATTTCCTGTGGCACCAACAAAATAAAGTAATTCTAAACCTAAGCCCCAATGCCCTATCCGTCGCATATCTAATATCCCACATGATTTAAGTGTAAAATCTACCGCCTTTTAGCCCTATCCCAAATCCCTACTTCTTGGTCTTTTCCTCAGCACCCACCGAAGGTCGATTCCTAGAAAGAAGTTGAGACATGATGAAGTGACTGACATCTTCATCTGCCCAGTAACTCAAATGACTTGCGATCGTGCTGTTGATTACAATTAGCATAAATATAAACCGGGAGGGGAACCCAGAGGGGAACAAACTTGATCGGGTTGAAATCCAGAACACTCCTAAATAAGTCAGTACTTGTAAATCAACGCTTCGTTATTGATGAGAACAACTCACTCTTGAATAGAGTAATCCACTCTTCCATTGGAATTCAAAGCTCGGACTTTCATCTCATCCTTCTTCAATTTCTTCCCCTTTTCCTCTGCCTCATGCCACTCCCGCTCCGAGCCCGCCTCCGCATGTCGACTCTTTGCGGATTTCTGGAAATTTGCATAGAGGGTTTCCATATCGTCATCAATCAACGTCGGTGCATTAGCACCACTGCCATCCCGATCTGCTGCCGCGGTCTCTTTAGCCAATTGTTTTTTCTTTTCAATCGTGTTTTCTCTCAGCAATGCAGGTGGGGAAATAACACCGCCGCCAGAGATATTTGTGCCAGCACCAACTGTCTGGGAGACACTTCTACTCGGAGGGGTCGCTTCCATTCGGGCAACATCGTCATTGGTGAGTCCCAGACTGCGATTGAGTAGACTGCTTGCAATACCTGAGCTCAAGCTTGACCATAAACCACTGAAACTCTGCCCAACTTTAGCACCGATGCCACTGACAGAAGCCGACAATGTGTTTCTTGTGTAAGGTAACAATTGAGGCTTCATGGTGGCCATCGAAGGTGCAATCAAAGGTTCGAGACGATACGCAATTGGATCCGAAGGGTGGAAAATGTTGTATAGTTGACCAACTTTGGGTGACGAGATGGTAAGTGGAAGGCCAGTGATGGCGGATATGTTGTCTCCATTTGAGAAGCCAGTTGTCGTACCAGCGGCAAGGAAAGGGTCTTGCATATAATCAGGGTCCATGGGAGATTCGGAGGCCAAGGGACCATCACGATTATGTCTTGCCATTATGGTTCGGCCTTTCAGCATCTGAGCGACAGGTCATCAAGTTAGTGGAGGCCTCAAGGGATTTCTGTTTTGTGGCCACATACCTGAAAGAGGCCTATGGGGGAACCCAGACAATAAAAATCATCCACATCAAAGTCAAAACCCATTTGATTGTGCTGAGCTTGGCCGGCATTTGGAGATGGGTGCTTGTCACGCCTTTGGTAAGACCTTGGCTTAATGGGCGTTTCCTTTTGTCGACATAGCAAATCGTGAAGGATTGCAGAACCCAACGAGTGTCCTATCAAATGGACTTTGCCCTTGAATTCGGGATTGCGCTCCTTGAACAACGCGAAGATTCTGTTGCACTCATTCAATACTGAGACCATGATGTGTTCTCGATAGGCACTCTGATACAAAAGAATATCGAGTGCAAGGTCAGTGATTAAACTTCGCACAAAGGGTACTGAGCAATGATTAGCGTCATAGATAAAGTGATTGCATGCTACAAACCTCCTTCGATGGTGATATCCTCAAGACTTGGATACTCGTCCTCCGCAGTGTCCGCATCTCCAAGATCCTGTTCCTTCCGTGTTTTGCTCTTCTTTGGGAAGTCGAGAAGATGTCTCCAGCAAACAGGCAGGACCTGAACTCTGCAATTCTTTTTCGGGAGTTTATCGATCTCAGAATTGAGAGCTTGCAAATCAGCTGATCCACTGTAAACGTTCTTGATGGTTTGGCGTAAAGAGTTGCAATCTCCAATAAAATTGACAGATTCAGTCCTATTTCGTAATTAGCACAATGGTCGACTTGAAAAGGTCTCACATACCTCATGCCGAGCCGTTGTCCAATTCCGTGAGTGACTAAAATCAAATGTTCAATGGTTCTCCCTTGGTTCTCTTCATCTCGATCGTTGTAATCATTCTGCATCATAGATTCGTCACGTTTTCGAACTGACTCCGATTCAGCTTCACGGTCTGGGCCATCCCTCAACATTGAGGAGGCTTCCTCAGCAGCAGCCTCAGCGCTTCCTTTGGGGTGTGGGCTTCCGGTGGTACTTGGTGGAGCAGACCTCCTCTTGAGAAGTTTTTGTTGCCTTTCATCAAGCTGCAGACCAGGAATAGCGGAAGAGTCGGGAGCTGCTGCCGAGGTTGGCGTAGATGGAGTTGTAGATTTATCTGCAGCATTGGTTTCTTTCGTCTTTCGGGTTTCTGAATAACCCCGAACAAGCTTCACGCCACCAAGATATCCACCGCCTGCAAATTTCTGGTAGACAGAACTACTCATTCTGGACATAATGCTATCAACCGAAAGCCCTGGAAAGATACGGAGTTAGCAATACTCAAAAAAGGTCAATGGTTTTAGAATAAAATATGAATTTATGGCGGCATACAAGCAACGGTTGAGTCTTGGTAGGTTACGACGGAGTTCATGTACGTCCCAAAAAGACGATAGGTTTTTTGTGGTTGCTGAGGCGAGGATGAATCTTTTGAGCCATCTTCAAAATCATGTCCAACTGGACTCCGCACTCCATCCATAGAACCTCTTGGGCTTGAATCACCGGAACCAGACCGATCACGGCTGAATGCCCCTGACATCGCGAGAGATTTTGGTTCTTCACCGGGCTTGATAGATGGTGGCCGTTGTTTTGTTGGGGGTGGAGGGTATCGAAATGGCTTTATCTTTAGATATCCCTGTTCTAACTGGGAGGATAGATTTTCGTCACACGGCTTTCCGTCATCGTAGAACCAGGTGCCTCTGGTGACTTGGAAAATTGGTCCTAGCCAATACACTGGCGATAACTCTCTTCGCTCAATATCTACGTCGAAGAGAAAATCCTCATGGACAGGGACTCTGACGCCCTGGTGTTCCTCTTGGCTTGTATTAGTAGCTCCTCCCTTTGCGTTTTTGCCTACGTGTTGGCTCCCGCTGGCTATATCTTGCTCTCCCCGACTAATATCTTTCCTACCACTGCGATAATCATCTGCAAGCTTCTGGTATGCTCCTTCTATTGCCCGAGAATCGTGTCCTGAAAATGCAACGAATTTTTTGGGTACTGGTGGGGGTTTCGTATCTTCGACATTGTGGTTCAACAGTTTTGGCTTTCTCTTGGGGACCTGCAGATTTGGGAATTAGTTAAAGCTCTGAAATATGGGGAGAGGATCAAAAGGAAGTTTTTGACCTACATCAACAGCATAAAACCATCTTGCAATGGGAGGTGGACCTGACCCATGTTAGTCAAACGTAGCCTTCCGGGTTCCAAAGCGGCTCACAATCGGATGGGTAGTCCTTTGGCCTCAATCCATGCCATGGCTGAGGAGTATTGTTTCCTCCATACTGGTTCTTCAACCCTGAGCCTTCTCCTGGGCTGGCGGATGCCGGTGGCTTTGGAGTTGACGATCGTGAGCTTCCTCCCCAGGGACTTATTGATTCCACAGCAGCAGACAGATATGACTTCTCAACCTTCTCAGACTTGGGATCGGGCGCAGAAGCGTCCATATTCTCGGCCTGGCGGTCAGATCGACCAGCCACGCCTTTCTGCTTCTGCCAGTTGAAGGAAAGTGTCGCTCGTGGGAGGAGTCCGTCAGCAGCGTGCCACCGGGCGAGATTCTTCAGAAACGCAGCCAATTTGTTGGAGATTGGGGAATTGGACAGCTTTGTCCTCGCGAGGGAAGATGATGAGAAAGGAGAAAAGGACACAGAGCGAGGCAGAGAGAATGAGAGCAGAGATTAGAGTGGTAGGCGTTTCGGACACATCAATAAATTCGCATGGTGGATTGGAAGCTTGTCGTCTCAAGCTCAGGATAAGGCGCCGCTAGCCCCGCATTCCGCATTCCGCATTCCGCTCAGCCCCTGCAACACCCACCGCATGTTACTGTAAAGTATGAAGCACTCTAAACAGGTAGTGAGATAAATGGGGTGGGGATATTTATGACTTTTTTGATTTTACCAAAGGGTGATAACATTTATTTGCCGTCGGGAATTGCTTTAGTTTTAGTTCAATATATGCTTGATTCAAAGCATTAGTGACGTAGGCGAGTTGAGGCAACGGTTACTGGGATATTCCTCCCATCTGGAATAAGAGCTATCAAATAATCTATGATATCCTAAACTCTACTTTTCTTCTGTGTTTCGGCTTATGGTACATACGCGAGGGAGGTAACTTTACACAGAATAGCAAGACCCTTATGGGCGAGGTAAGTTTGGGTTACGAGGGACAGAGGAGGAAAAACAACAACCAGCACCTGACAATTCATCTTGTTTTTTCGAATCCTATGCCAGCTACTCCATCACCTTCCTATGTTCAAGTCAAATCAGTAATAAACATGCTTTCCTTTAAGCTTTGGTAGGAATGAAGTTCGTCTATATTAGCGAGAACGGGTTGTGATATTCTCTGTCATCACGCTGGGAACTTGCATATCGTACGAAACATTTTTTTCCAAGATCTCAATTCTCTACCACGTGAAAAGATAGTCCAAGACTAGCTTTTCCGTCCTTTGAATATCAATCTATCCTGCAAATTAAACAATCACTCGACTAAAACCAAGCGAAAGTGGAAACACCTAGATGGCATATCCCAACCCCAACCCCAACCCCAGCCCTCCATATTCATCACAACTGCCCATCAAAACAAACTGCCGGAACATCCAGTGGGAAAAGTCGAAGAAAAGGAAAGGTCGAGAGGAGAAATGACCACTGAGGGAACCCGAAAACGCCATGCCAAATGGCAAAAGAAAGAAGAACAAGCAAAACCGTCTACACCAGTGAACCTGCGATGAACACTTCAGAAACCTCAAGTTGTGTAGAACCCGAGTAGGGCAACCCGAAACGCCATGCCAAAGCACAAAAAAAACCCAAAGAGAGGAGCAGGCGATGTGGTGGGAGGGGCCGAGGGTTTTAGGAAGCTAGAAATTGATCAGTATACCTGTGATTATTCTATGGGAGGAAGAGTTATCTCACAAGAGGTGGCAGCAGCAGCAGCAGCAGCAGCAGCAGCAGCCGCCCGAGCTTCCTTCTCCTTTCTGTGGAACTCGGCGAATTTGACCTATGAATATCTTTGTGAGTATAGACACCAACTATTCCCAGGAGCGATACTTACGCTGACGATCCTAGTGGTAACGCCAGTCGCCAACGCGGCAGCCTTTTGCGCCTCCTTTCTTGTCTTCTTGCCGGCCGGGCCCTCCTGGTTGCGAGGGTATGTCTTGTGGAGGTCTCGGAGCTTTGCGAGGACCCTGGGCTTGACCTTGGTGGAGGGGCGCTTCTTCTCGGTTGGGGATGGTGGTGCGGGGGCCGTTGGAGAGGGAGGAAGGGGGGAGGGGGAGCGCTGCAGTAGAATATTAGCATATATATGTTCATTTACTGGGTAGCGGGGGTATTAACTGACCAATTCAGCTTCCTCAGAAGCGTCGGAGCGGGGGGGTGGAGTGGAGGGGATGGGAGAGGGGGTTGGGGAGAGCTGCAGGTAGGAGGTCAGCATGCAGCGATTGGTGGAGAATGGTGGTAATAACTAACAAGTGGAGCTTCTGTGGAAGCTTGAGAGCCTGCAGTCTTCTTTATTCTGATATCAGCTGTTGTTCTGGGCGTTGTTGAAGACTTGGATGAAACAAGAATGAGCCAGTTCAGGAACGTACCTTTCCAGACATGTTGGTGCTTGGTGGTGGCGGTGGTGGTGGTGCGAATAGAATGAATTATGATGCGATGCTATGAGAAACGATATGTTGTGATGCGGTGTTTTGGTGGAACAAGAAGAAGTGGTTGTGGTGTGGTGTGGTTGTTGTGGGGAGAAAGTTTTCAAAAAATAACTTCAGTGCGCAATACCACAAAGATAAGAATAAGAGCTTATCAGAATTCGGTTGAACGTGATCAAGACAAATCCGATTTTGTCGTACTATTTTGAAAGACTGTTCAGTAAAATTCTGAGGAATCTTCTGCTTTGAGTTTGGTAAACAAATTAAGCGAACTCCTATAGGAGAACTATGAACATTCTTCTCAGGCTAGATTTCATAAATATTCACAACTAATTATTACTAGGAAAACTACTTGACACATTTCATCTAGTAGCCCTTCTACAATATAAGTAGAATAACAGGTTTTCTTACCTCTAATTAGATAACGTGGTTTATCAGCGAGTCGATCATATCACCGAGTCGATCACTAAAAATACATACAAAAAACGTCTGTGCAACCCTAGTAAAAATCTACAATTCTTAATTAAAATTAATAAAATTAAAAAATTAACTTTATTACTATATAAATAAGTAATTTTGAAATTTTGGGACGCTTACTAGTTATAACTAACGATTCGCTTAAAATTACCCCTGTATTCATTAAAAAAAAATTATTTCTTTAATAACTTAGCGGTTATAATTAGTTAGTATCTAAGATTTCTACTATTACTTATATACAATGTAATAAAGTAAAGTTTTTAATTTTATTAATTTTTATTAAGAATTATAGATTTTTACCAGGGTTGCACAGACGTTTTTTGTATGTATTTTTAGTGATCGACTCGGTGATATGATCGACTCGCTGATAAACCACGTTAGTCTTAATATCTAGATAAACAAAGTAGAATGAGAAGAGTTACTTAAATGACATTACTATATATACTCTACCATTTTAGGAAGTAATTAAGTAGCTATTTAGAAGGTAAATTATAATTCTAGAGTTTTAGAGAAAGAAAGAGAAAAGAGTATATTTACTAGAAGAACATATTTATAGATTTTTAGCATTCTTTTAAAGTACTTACACAGCTACTTAGACAGAAATATATTGTTCTAGAGTTTTAAAGAAACAGATAGAAAAGCAATGGGTTAATACGTTAGAGAAATTATATATAATCACTTTCATTAGAAGTATTTAATAGAACGAAAGATATTATTTTAGATTCCTGACTAAAAAGAGAGAAAACTCAATAGTTACTAGAATAGAAATTATAGAAGTATTTCATATATTCAAGAGATATTTAGAAGTTAACGTAGTTATACTAGAAGAATAGGAGAATATAGTAAGGAAAGAAATAAGTAGAGTATTAGGGTAAGGCCTAAATAATTTACATACCTTTTTTGTTTCATAGGTACTAAATTTAAATACTACTTTTAGGCTTATTTCTTTTTCCTTTTTCTATTCATAGACTGCTTAAGTACTACTGAATTAGTCTTAAGTATCTGCTTATACTCTACTTAACAATCCGCTACGTATACTTTACACTACTACTCTAGTATACCACTCGAGTAGTAGCGAGTAGTTGAATAGTTCGTGGGTACACTGGGAAAATGTACTTAAAAATCACTAATTGTAGGCGTGGCGTACTGGCCCTACGTTCTTTCGGGAGTAGGTTCATTTGATTAGCATATATATTTAATCAGCATATGTGGTTTGTGGAGGGGTGGAGTGTACCCGGCTTTTTTCCGAGATGGATTTTGGTGTAAATGCTACCAACAATATTTCAAGATGTAGAAGTAAATAGAGCTTTATTGACTGAAGCTATTAAAATTGAGGCTATTGCTAAAATATCTACGTGAATTGCTGAATCCCGGGGGATTGTCTCGTATATGTAGAGCCTTATCTGATCAAGCATTAAGATTTATTTTACTTCCGACCGGGCACTAGGATATTAGTGAAGTTGTCACGGCAGCGGAGAATCTATTAAACCGGCTGTGGATTACCCACAAGCCACATATGCTAATTATGCTAATTAAATGAACCTACTCCCTGAGGAACGAAGGTCAGTAAGCCACGCGTGGGATTATTAGGCTTCAGTAGAGCAAAACCTAAATAGTACGACATCCCAAATGTACTAGAAGTCAGAAAGAACCAGTTCGACAAAATCAAAGTGTTATAGAATAGTAATTTTTCCCGCTTAAATCTCTTCCTTACTCTCAATATCCTAAGTCTCTGGTCACGCCTTGGACAAAAAAAGTGATGGGACAGCCATGCAGATTGTAAATTTACGGTGACTATGGAATTGGGATATGACTCTGTAACAAAGTCTTATTAAAAGTTTTTCAGAAGCGGGGGAAATTTCAATTGGCAAATTATGCTTCTATCTAAGTTTTTTGCTAACTCATTGTGTGCAGGTTTACATAAATTAAGAGAGTGCATCGTTACTTAGGGTCAGAACGATCCGGCTACCTTTTCTGTCCACCGAGTGTCCTGATTTGATCACTGGGGAAGATTATGTAGGTTCTTATCCCTGATTGACAGTAGTGCCACTAGATTGACACAAATTACTAGTATGCCTCTCTTGTATTGCTTCCTAGGAAGAGTGGGAGAAGTTTAAAGGAGAAGTGATAGAAACATACTTGCTGCAAACTCCTCTTACCCATGCTAGGAAATATGTTTTCGGGTGCCTGTCTTTAAACCCCACTCCGTCTCTGCCTCTCCCCGCCTATGTCTTATTTCCTCTCTTTCCGATAACTTTAAGTTGTCTTCCGTCCGTATTCTTAAGCTTTAGGTCCGCTTTAACTGGACGTAAAAGTTGAAGAAGTTGAAGAAGTTGAGGTTGCTGGAGGGGAATGAGTGAATCGCGTTATAATGTAACCCTCTGGCTGAGTGAGAAGCAAACATTTTCCTCCACCAAGAATTTCTTCACTCTCCTCGCCCTTCCTCCTCTGTTCTAATCCAGCAGAGGAAGAAGAAGGTGAAAGACCGAGAGTACAAGAATGTTAGAGGCAATGGTAAAAAGAGGCTGGGAAAACATGGAGTACCTTGAAAGATTCTCACCGAGTAACTTGAATTTGACCTCATTTCACACTACGACCCACAATTTTTCATTTGCCACTTAGTGGTTTTCGACTTTTGGTACATTTGGGATGCCGTAAGTATAGGACTGTAAACATTCTCTTCAGCCTTCTCTTCATTGACTGATCATGACTAATTAATAGGTGTCACTGAGTTTACCTCTGAAAACATGAGCAGCAATTCTATCGGAAAAATTATGAAACGGAAAAGAGGAGCGGTTGTTTATCTTCATGATTCACTTATTATCTGAAAGGATGTTCATAGATTTGCAGTATCCTAGGTGAAGCAATAGCGGGGTAGACGAGATGGTAGAGTTGTAAGGTCATAAATTTGGATCCATCAGTCTTGAGGACAAGCCACTTCAACGTCACGAGTCAAGCGAACCCCCCTTTTACTGAAACCTTGACAGACTTCACAGATCGTTTTCTTGAGATCTCGGCTTATAGTGAACTGAAGCAAAATAGTTGTACTCGAGTCTTAAACTCACTTCAGTCACCCGTGATTCCGCAAGCAACAAATTGACAAGTCTTGCTTGCAAAGGTGAACAAGAGGATCAATCACCTAACAAAATAAAACAACTCAACTCGCTTGCATTCTCACGTTACCCAGAAAATACTAAAATACTACACTCAACTCCAAAACTTTCCATTCAAAAATAATCCAGTTCACTAGGGGGAATTCGAATCCCCGTCCCCTGCTTGATGAAACCCATGATGGGAAGCAGATCGGTTAACCACTACCATACTAGTGATAGCAGAAGTCTTTGTTTTAGGCTATAAATAGCTTAATGTTATTTGGATTCTTGAGGAGTTGAGAGGACATGTATTGTTGCCTCTTTTAATTCCGGAGATATTCCGCTGGAAAGAGAGAAGGAAGGAGCGAGCCTTGTGGGAGTTTGAGGAATTTACTGTACTTGAGTTTATTACTTTTTATCTGCGAATGAGGTTAATGAAAGAGCAACATGGATAGCAGGAAGTGGATGATTTGTAGTAATGCTTGGGCTCAGATGTAGTAGTACCTACATGATGTATAACGAGAATAACCTGGGCTTAAAGCTCACTGTAAAAGCAAAACTTGATGTGAGCAAATATGAATTTTATGTGTCCCAAACTTTGTTTTATTGTTAACATGCGCCTTAATATTCGGTTCCTCTTTCAGGAAGTTGTGGAATAGGGACTAACGACAATGATCAAGTGATTATCCAAGTAAGGGTTTTGGCGAACGAACTGGCAAGTTAACGAGTATTCTGGTGGGAGAGTTGCTTAGTAAACTAGCAAGTACAATAAGACAGCCAGTAGGATTTACTTCTTCAATCTCCCGACTTTGTTGCATCGTGATATGAACGACCATCTCAATCAGCAATCGGAAAAAGAGTAAATCTAAGTGAAAAAAGGAGAAAAAAAGTCTCAGAACAACAGACCATCATACCACAACCAAATTCCTCTCTTAAAAACCCTCTTACAGATACCATCAATAAATCTCCCCTCCAAAAGCAAACAAAGATCATCAGCACACAACGTGGTACCCCAACAAGAAGCCTCAAATACGAATCCCCTTCACCGCTTCCAATCACGAAAGAATCTCACGCCATTACCTCACGCCACACTTCCACACTTCCACAACCCAACCCAACATACAGCGACTCACTCACTCACAACACCTCATCCCCTCCCCATATCTCCCTCACAAATTACAACGTGAACCTCTCAAGCAATTTACATCCTAACCACACATCCACACACACATCTACGACTTCTCACCATACCCACTCCCCTCACAACGTAAATATCTCGTAATTTGTTTCCTTACCACACATCCACACATCCCCACAACTGCACAACGTGTCAACAAAACCCAATAAAACACCATCAAGCACCTTCCCAACACCTTCCCACCATCACAACCCCTCCAATCCATGACAAACCAACACCTCCAATCCATGACTAACAAAACCCCAGACACGCATAAAAAGCATACATGTAGAACACCAGAAAAACCCAGACGATGCCGTAACAGAAACACCACAAACGAAACGGAAACTAAAAAGGACCACATGAGGTGGCTTTTCCTAGCGGAATGCGGGGAAGGGAGGGATATCCATACCCATCCTCGTAAAGTATCCTAGTGCACTCGTACCCTAGTGCTTCCAAGCAGTGCAAGCAAGGTTTGTTTGTTGGTCCTTGGCTTGTTTTAGTAGCTTGTTTTAGTACAATAGCTTGGAGGTTTGGTTCTAGATTCTTTGTTTTGAGTTTTATCGAGAAGGAGGGTGAATCACCGGGGAGAAAATCACTGTACTTGTAGAGAAAAAGAGTCATCAAGCAAATTTCACAAGACAAAAGAAGCATAATTTATAATAAACACACATTTGTATTATTATTTATTTCCATCCCACCATCGCTATGCCACTCCACTCCAGATAGCCACCCTCCAGATAGCCAAAAAATTGTACAAACAAAAAAAGAACTCCGGGTATATTTTGGGGGTATCGATAAAGAAAAAGGTAAAAATCACCAAGACAAAAGCAGAGGATTCCAGAGTCATACCAGCCAGATATCTCTCAAACTGTTATTGTCCTGAGGTCCCAAATGTGTTTTTGTTCCCGCCTGTAGTAAAAAAAAGAGAAGACAGACAACCAAAAATATTGTTGCAAAAAAAAAAATAAACGCCGTGTGTAAATGCTTTTTTTCCCTCCTTCCCCGAGATTTCGTAATTGCGCCGTGTGGAAAATTGATGTGAGAGATGAGAGTCGTTGTTATCGTATTTGTGTTGGAAGAAGTGGAAGATTACACAGGAGTCAGAACCAGCCCGCTATTTTTCCGCCGTGGTGAAGAATGTGATAGCAACCATGATGATATGCCGAGTAAAGTGAACCAACCGAAGACGCCCGAATCGCTGAAGCCGTTTTACAGAAGATGTTGGAGAAATGCAAAGCTCAAAGTAGAGAAGTGCATCTATCGACGATCGAATGTGCTGCTAAGGCGTCCGAGGAAGCCGGATCGGGTGCTGCCTGCTGAAGAGGAAGAGTCTTTGCGGGAGCTGGAGGCGGTGGTGGAGGTCCAGTTTCCTGCTCCTCCTCGTCCGACGTGCCAGACGGCTCCGTTCTTGTCCATTTGCTCGCGGGTTTGTTGACGCTCGAGCTCTTCGTCAAAGGAGAACATGGCTCGCTCGGTGGTGGGGCGGATGTTTCCTGCTCCTCCTCTGCCGCTGCTGAATTTGTTGTTGGATTGAGGAAGACCTTGCTCAAAGTGAGAGGCAGGGCCTGAAGCGATTGTGCTCTTGGTGGTCTTTGGAGCCTTGAAGGCGTTGCCGGCTCCTCCTCGTCCAGAGTAAGCGAACTTCTGGACGGTTGGGTGTGGCTCAATGATAGAGTAAGGCATTGTGATGGAGGTTGTTTGGAGGATTGAGAGAGAGATAGTGGTAAGTAGTAGTTGCTTGGATTGTGAATGTGAAGGCAAACTAGTTGTGTTATTGCTTGATGATGAGTGAATTGTTATTGTGTTTAGCAAAGAGAAGGAGCGTGTCCTCTTATACCTCTGGTGGCCATTAATAATGGCTCCTACGTGGAGTCATGGGAAAATTTCACGATGTTGGATCTTTGTTACGGACAACCGTTGATTCACCGGGACCTTGACTCCTTGCTCGCCTGGTCAGACTTGAATTGGTGTGAATTGGAGTGCGCGTGCGGTTCCTGGGACGCCAAATGACGCTAAATGACACCGTGGAGCGATCTCTGCCTGGTGAGTGGATGGAGGGGAGAAGCCAAGAGAAACGATTAAGTAACAGCTTTCGTTTCCAGGCTCACTCAGACGGTCACGTTCACGCCTTCTGGCCTCTTTTGAATTTCCTGGGGGTAATGGATATCTCACGATGCCCCAGAGGGGCGTGTTTAGGCCACCAAGAGGCCTGGCATCGCCGCAAGAAAATTTGCATTCGGTTTCATGACATCTTCTGCACACGAGTTGACCGTCAACCAGTCAACCCGTCTCGCCATGGCATTAATAACATAAATTCCAGCCTTAGCCAAAACGTGCTCTCTGTAATCAAAGGCATCATTTGCCTTGCCGGTGAGTCGGTGTTCAATTGATCTTTCATGACGCAAGTGCTTGCGGGAATTGCAATTCCTCGATTGCCTCTCCCCTCCCATCAGAATTTAGAAGCCTCACTCATCCGGGCAAGTCATGGATGAGGCAACCCGAAGACATCATGATTACTGAGAGAATTTGTGCAACCAAGATTCCTCGAGACAACACAACCCATGTTTCCCGAAACCCAAAATTAGAAGTCATGCAAAAAGTCTTGAAAAACACCTGCAGAAAACTCTGCTTAGCCCGTCATCGATCATGCTTGATCTTCAGGTACCGTGTCACTGCAGCGACCCGACGTTAGCCACGACTGTGTTGCTGTGTTTCCATGCGCCGAGGGAGCCTCTTTGTGCAAGGGCTAGCTACTACTAGTGATGGTGAGGGCCGGGCCTCCTGATGTAATTTTCTGGGGAAGTTTCCTCCCTGTGGACTTGGCTAGGAGATCCTCCACCCAATTGCCTTGTTTCTCGGACGTGCACAGCTCCGTTTGGTCCACAGAATAAAAAAATAGACGCTCAAATTTTCCCAGCTAGTCCGGAAGAAAAGATTTCCCTCTGCCCTACGAGTTTTATTTGCTTCCCCGCATTATGGATGGCTGATGGCTGATGGCTGATGGTTGATACCCGGAGGATTTATTGAAATTCGCTTGCTGAGTTGCAGCTTGCAACTCGCAGCTCCTCTTGTAGCGGTGAACAAAGGTCAACGAATGGCAAGAGACTTGTCGACCGGACGAGGACTTCCAGGTTGGTCATGAGTGAACAGGTGGTACGAACTTCAGCTGATGTTGAGTTGGAAGAAAGGAAGCAGACGCGAGCGAGATGAATCTGGTGGATCTGTACTATATCATCACGAGTCTTCAATGTAATCTCCTGGCGCCGATTCGCAAGCTTTTCAGGAGGCGAAAGCCGAAAGAGTAGGTACCTTGGCGCCAAACTATATCATTGGAATTGTGATGGGAAAGAGTCGACGCTTGTCTGGTCCAACTTCATGGAGGGCTCAAAAGCAGAACTCGAAAAGGGTCACAGATAACCGCCACTTGACTCCTGGTGACCATATACCGAGAATAGTTGGACAGAAAAGTAGTAGCCCAGCTCGTTGTTCCACATCTAGGAAATTGAAGATGCTAGAGACTTGGGACTAACATTGACTGCCACTTTTTCTGTCACGTGAGATTAAAATCAAACCCACGGCCGACTGGATCTCAAATGGGTGTGACGCGTTTCTCAAAGAAACCTCTCCACACCATGAATTCCTCTCGACACGCAAACCGTGACCGCGGCCAATCCTCTCAACGAGGCAGAGGTCGTGGTGGCCGTCGCGCCGGTGGATTCAATGACAGACGCGAATTACATGCGGTCCCAAGCATACAGCAAGTCGTCCCCGGAGCACCAGTCTCGATCATCTTGAAAATCGACCAAGGCAGCGGCCGAGAAGTTCAAGGAATCGCTGCCGACATCCTGACTTCAGGAAATCACCCCCGAGGAATCAAGGTGCGCCTGCAAGATGGGAGAGTCGGTCGGGTACGGCGAATGGCCAGTGAGGAGGAGGCAACAGTGGCATCTGCGGGGTTGAATGGCTTGGGAAGAAATGGCGAGAGTGAAAGAGTTGGCAGTCAAGCGGCGGTTGGATCGAGAGCAGCGTCTGCTCCTAAATATGGCGACTTTCGTCTGGACGCTCCGGACGAACCACCAGCTGCTGAGTTGTCTCTGTCGGACTATGTCGTTGTTAAAACAAAGCCAGCCAAGAAAGGAAAGGGGAAGAAGCAAACTGAGCCCGCGAATGACAAAACTCTAGAGGCGGAACCATCCCCTCTACCCTCAACAACAAGCAAATGTCCTGTTTGTGGGGACTTCGAGGGCGATGAGGCGGCGGTCGCGCACCACGTTAGCGAACATTTTGACTGAAGGCAGTGTCTTCCAGGTGTTTCTTTAGGAGAAAAATTGAAACCCTGCCCTCCTATACTCTGGCAAGATAATTGAACCAAGAGGGCCACCCCCGCGATTCGTTCTCGACGACAAAAAGATGCTTATATGAAAGGGAATCCGAGGGGGGAAGGGGGCTCGAAGACATGAGCCTTCCCTTCTCAACTGATAGTGCGAAGTCGACATCGACACCATCCATGATGCAGTTGGTCGAGAAGAAAGGGGAAGGAGCCACCCACAACAAAAGTGATCAGCTTCGTGCAGTTTTGGATAGTATGAATTCGGAACTCAACTTCAACTACCTAAATGAAAGAGAGGAGGTGTTGGGGACCCACACTCCTCTGAATGTGTTGAGCATAGAGGAACCAATAGCTCTCCAAGACCAGTCATTCTGAGAAAGGAGGAATTCCCTTGTAGGTCTGCTCTATTGAAAGAGTACAGATTTTTCCTTGTTGTCTTTCGAATTCAGACCGGATCCTAAAAATATCTCTTGTGCTTTTTACATAGTGACTTGTGACTTTTTAAGGACTTGGTAAATTAGGGCGAACAGCGACTCATGGTTGCACCCAAGCGGAGTGTCGACCTCGAGCTGTAACAAGAGTATCGTCTTTTTTCTTCCTAACTATCATATCTTGTTTTCTAACGGCTGTGCCGTCTCTCCTTCGTCCTGGTTCCGAGTAACAAAGGATTTTGCGTTGGCGGCGGACAACACCAACAGTCAACAACATTCTGCTGCCCTTTTATCAACAAGTCAATTGACTCCGTACGATGATTGCATGGGAGCTTATGGTTCAAACTTGCTCTCCAGCAAATAGAGAGACCTGCCGGGATAATTGCTGGTACTACTACTGAGCTTTTATTCCTAAAAGGCTTGACGTTGAACGTTGAATCATCTGTTTTATATCGGCACCACTTGGCTGTGAATGTACTTAACGCATCCTCATTCAATATTTCAATATTCTTATTTTTCAATTTCCTTTTATAGACATTATATTTTGCTCATCTCGAAGTTTCCACAATTTTCAGACGGTAGGAGCGGTGGAACGTATCCCCAAGATGCCACTTCATGAAGGGGAAAGAGCGCCCTACCTTTACAACAATGGCCCATCCGGGAGATCTACAGCCCGACGTCACCAGCAACACTGGCCTTCAAGCTCTCGCTCTATCTTCAGAAAACCCATCCGAAGAAATATAGCCCTCGATGTCGAAGCAACCATGGCTGAAGTCTTTGGGGAACACGATCCAGAGGCACGACCACGATATTTCAAAAACGCATTCGAAGAAGTCATATTTGTGTTTACCGTTATGATGGCTACCGCAGCAACAACGTTCCTCCAAGGCGTGACTGTTATCAACACAGCTGCAATTGGCAAAAATCTCAATATGAGTCCTTCACAGATTACATGGATAGCTGCATCAATAGGGTACGTCCTTCACCCTAGCTATCGATGGCAATTGTCTAACAGTTTCCAGATTGGGCAGCGGTTCCTTCATGTTATTTTTCGGAAAGACGGCAGACCTCTTCGGCCGTAAAACACAACTTCTCCTGGGAATGGCTTTTCTGGGGTTCTTCTCGCTTCTGGCTGCCTTTGCCCCCAACGCTATGGCTCTTGATATAATTTGTGGTTTCCTGGGAGTTGGAACAGCAATCATCTCTCCTCCCGCTATCGGAACACTCTTCGCAACCTACCCAGAAGGAAGACGTAGGAACAAAGCGACTGGTGCATTGGGGGCCGGAAACCCATTGGGATTTGTGCTAGGGAGCATGTCATCGGGACTTGCAACGAAAATCTGGGACTGGAGAGCGTCATTCATAGTGATTTCGATTTTCTTCTTCGTCATGACGGCGATGGCTCTTTGGACGATGCCTTCAGTTCCTCGGATCGGAAATGCACAAGAAATGATGAAATCGTTTGATTATATCGGCACGATTCTCACAATCATAGGTGTAGCCCTATTTTCTGCTGCATTGACGTAAGTCTTACCCTTTTTCCTGTGCTCTTGACACTAAGACATTCACAGTCAAGGTCCAGATCTGGGCTGGAAATCACCTCAGACAATAGCCACTTTGATTCTCGGCGTTCTCTTCATGGCTGGCTTTGCTTGGTGGGAAAACATTCACGCCCATCCGCTCCTTGATCCCTCTGTCTGGAAGAATACCAATTATACACTCTGCGTTCTTTGCACAATGTTCGGCTACAGTAAGGAACCCCCTTTCTCCGGCTTTTCTCAATCTTCTGCCTTCCCAATCTTGGAATTTTACTGTACCTCTTCAATCACGCCAAAGCTCAAAGCATAAGAGCTAACTTTGCTCTTTCAGTGTCCTTCGTCACCAACCAATTTTGGATACCATTATACATGCAAGAGGTTCAACACTTACCACCACTCACTATTGCTGCTCGCATGTTGCCCCAAGTATTAGCGGGTCTTGCATGGAGTTATATAGGGCAAGCACTGGTTTGTCGTATACCAGGTAGAACAATAATGGCCATTGGCGGAATTGCATATCTCGTTGGAGCAGTGCTCTTGATCTTCATTCGACCTGAAACCTCATACTGGAAATTCCTATTTCCGGCAATGGTCTTTACAGTGATTGGAGCTGATTTCCAATTCATCGTGGCCAACGTTCGTTCCTCCTTCTCATTGAATAATATAGATATATGAACAACACCTCTTGACATGGCGCTGACATCTTGAACAGTTGTATGTTGTAAAGCAAATGCCCACTCAATCGTCTCTCGCCGCGGGGGTTATCCAAACTGCATATCGCCTTTCGGTCTCCGTTGGACTTGGTATTACGACAGCCATATATGGCTCAACACAAAAGACACCACTGGGAAGTACCGATATCACGTTCCCCTTCGAACGTGCATATCTCGGCGGAATAGCGTTTGCCGGCATCAGTCTCCTCTTCATCCCATTCATGCAACTCGACAAACAAGGAATAGGAGACTCCAAACCACCCATGACAACGACGACCCTCTTTGACAATCTTACAGAAGAATCTCTCCCCCGATCCGGGGGCGAATACCGGGACGGCGTCAGCGATGAGGGAGACCCTAGTCTCACTAACAAACCTAGTCAGAGTACACTTGGGAGCGCGGCTACTTATGGAAGCGAAGCTACTTATTTCGATCGATGGAGTTGGGAGGAGAACCCGTTTTGGCCTCCTCGACCTGGGGAATATCATTGTCATGATGGGGCTTCGGAGATACTTTATGAGGTTTGTGTTAAGTGTCTTGAGGAGCGGAGGGTGATTCTTCCTGTTAGGGAGGAGAGGTACTCTCAGGGCCAGGTTGAGGTTTCTTCATATGAGCGGAGCAGGCTTGCTGAGGGGGGTGCGGGGTGGGTTTGAGGATTTACTCGACCACCAAATGACGACTATATCGTCAAGATGACGAAGTAGAGGACGCGAGAGTTTCGATACGACACGAGAGAAGATGATACGTTGAAACGAGTGCGGCACCGCGATAGACGAGAGAAGACTACAACAGTTTTGCGGATGGATATATACAATCTTGGAACCAACACACGATAAAAAGAGAATAGCTCGGGCATTGAATTTATTAGAGTCAACGATAGACTTCAAGAGAGAAGATCAATTTTGGGAGTAGGATTTGTTTCGGGGATGAGATTTTTGGTAGATGGATGGGTGGATGGTAATGAGATGATGATGGTGATGAGATGATGGTAATGAGATGATGGGAAATTAGTATGGGCTTTATTAGAAGTTTGGAACTTTGGGATCGTTACGTGTGAGTATTAGCTTATGTCTGTTTTTTCTTGATCCTTGTTTTGGTGGTGTGGAAGGTGATGGGTATGGCATGGGTGTTGGGGGATGGAAGGGGTGGTATTGTTTTAGGGGGTTATTGAGGGGATGGGTGGAGTGGGGATGGGGTATAAATATATATTGAACTTTTTCGTTCGATTTATGGGGTTTAGTAGTTATGGTGATGTGACTTGTGATTGTGATATCCTAGGATTCGTCGTAGGTCTAGTGACTTCTATATTCTTCTTAGAGGTAAGGATAACTTAACTACTTTGAAGAGTAAAGGGATGTATGTCCATAGTTCAAGTTCTAACAAACTAATCTGAATAATTTTCGGTGTCCTATGATAAGAGCTTACCCTCTTCTTTAGTTAGTTTAAAAATCTAAATAAACTTTAGTTTTAGGCTTATAGGCTGTAGAGCGATATAGGGTTCCTCGCTTAGAAAGGTGGAAATTAGGTTCCGTAACTTCGCGAGCATCTTGGTATTCAATGAGGAAGGGGAGGTTAATAAATAGACTTGATACTTGATACTTGAGAGAAACTCCATTAAAGAGGAAATAAGATTTTGGAATTTGATTTTGGCAGTAAATTATGACGGTCAGTCCTTAGGGGGTGTTATTAAGATGTTTATTTCGCTTGCGAGGCTTGCGAAAGGTATTGTTTTGAATGTATTTTTGGGATTAGGAGATTATGGAGGAACTGGGTGGTGAAGGTTGTTTTTGATGTGTTATTATTACCTGTCTCTCGGTATATTGTTTGAAGGAATGTTATATGTTGGGAGACTATGAAACGTGGAAGATGGATGGGCCTTTTCTTCCGAGGATACTGGCTTTCGTGAATATTGTCGGAGGGGGTATAGAGTAAATGTGTCTATAGTTCGCTGAGATATAGAAGTATCGGAAAACTGATTTCTCAATCCTAGTAAATGAACGCGCTTATATAATACTTTTAGTTGCCCAAGAATATTTGAGGTAACAGGGAGGGGATAACAAAGAATAAAGTTTAGTAATCTTATTTACTGGAAATGGAGAGAGATGACTTGGAGTTTCAAATATTAAAAGTTGAGGTGATAGAAAAGCGAGGGTTAAAGTTGGAATATAAATTATATAGGAAGCTGTTGTTTGAGTAATTAACGGGGACATGGTACTCGGTAGTTTTAAAGAAGTTGATCCTTTTTCTCCATGATATTCATGTAGAGTTATTTCCAGCGAGAGATACACTTAGATATACGATACTTGACACAAGCTAAATCTAGTGTGGTTGGCTACCGCTCTGCTCTCTTAAGATTTAATAGGAGACCACTATTGCTGAATGTTGTTTTGGACTGACTTTATTTGGATAAATTTAAATAGTTTAGCAAGGGCGGGAAAAAGACTGATATCAACCCTTGCAAATTTTTCGGATGTTATAAAAGCTAGTGTAATATAAATTGGGGGCAAAGGCAATTGGTGGCAATTGGTGGCAAGGAAGCGAATGGAGCCTCCGTATAAATACACTTGGAGGGCACAATTATATCGCGACATGGACAATATAGCGCAGGATATTATTTCTCAATATTTATAATCGTAACTTAGAGGTTGACGAGTATCTTTTACAAGAAGCTCATTGAGTGGATAATAATGGTACAAATACAGGCACAAGAGCCGCAGTTACCTAGAATGAAGAATGGAATACATACATTAACAAACATGGTGTAAATTCCAAAACAAAAGTTTCATTTCTTCACACCAATTCATCTTTGAGTAAAGTGTTCGTCCAGCATCGTAAATGAATTCATATTTATTCTCGCCGCCTCTGTTCCTAAAGAGCTTATCATAAGAGGCTACTTGACATTATTTGTCTTGCACTTCCCTGTTTCCAAAAGCAACTTAGCCACACGCGGTGACCACCTCCTTGCGATTATTGTGTTGAGAACATTCTAATCTCTAGTAAGACCACCATTGCTTTGATATTGCGAGTCTTTTTAGCTACATCAAGAGGTGTTTCGCCTTTATTGTTCATTGAGTTTGCATCACAACCCTCTGTCTCCAACAATACCTTCATTGCCTCTGCGTTCCCATATTCCGTAGCTAACAACAATGGTGTGTTGCCAAGATCATTTTTTGAGTCGATATGGCACTCTCCGATCCTGAGCAAAGCTTTCACTACCTCTGCACTCCTCTTAGCGGCCACTGAAAGTGGCGTATCGCCATCAGTATTTTTCGAGTTGACATTGCACTTTTTTGTTTCCAGCAAGGCCCTGACAGTGTCTACGTGGCCACCAGAAGACGCCAATGAAAGTGGCGTATCGCCATCAGCATTTTTCAAGTTGACATTGCAATTTTCTTTTTCCAGCAAGGCCCTAACAGTGTCTATGTGGCCAACAGAAGACGCCAATGACAGTAGAGTATCGTCAGCCATTTCCAAGGTACTGGGATCGCTATTGCCCATCTCTAGTAACATCAGGACAATTTCTGGATTTTGATGCGAAGCGGGGTCGATGTTTACCAACTATTCCAATAGCTCTGCGCGCCCAGATTTTGCTGACTGGATGAGCAAAGCCATTAGAGTACTTTCGTTGGATTCTTTCTTAATTTTTCTAGTTGAGAGTAAAGCTTTAGCCAGATAATATTTTTCATTTGCGACGGCCCATGAAAGCAAAGGCTGACAGGCTTTTTGGGAATTGATAACAGTGCGATTCCGGAGAACGCATTGAATCGCTTCTTCATATTCTCCCGTGGCTAACGAAGAGGAAACTGGTTCCAGGAAAGCACGAATTGCCATCTCACAATTGTTGGCGATGGCCGCTAGTAAGGGATATACATAGCGTTCGCCCTTGCTACCCATATGTGGGATTTTGCTAAGCTCGAGATGTATAAGGTTCGGCAGGTTTTGTTCGGCAAGAATGTATAAAAGACTTGCCTCGCCACTATAGCGTCGAACATGGAACTTCTCAAGAAGGTTCCTCATGTGAATCCAATCCCGAAGATGATAGATCAATCCAGTAGTAGAGCACTGGTCATTGAGATCACGCAAATAGATTGGTTTATCATTCTTAAGGTCGTCGACAAAATCGCCTTGGTCGATTCCACTCCCTTGCGCGCAGTCCGAGTGGTACAGTATATTCGATGTTGCGTACTGGAGGAGGGGATATTTCTCGTTGGCTAATCGGCGCAGATTCGAAGCTTCTTCAGTTGATGCCACAGGAAGAGTGGAAGGTATATAATCCGACTTATCAAAAGCCAAGTAGACCTTGCAACATTCCTTCAGCTTATTATGGCTTCGCCCTGGTATATCACCAAGACCAGCACGAAGAGTATCAAATCCCTTTCCTTTAAGAAGGTAATCCCTCACTGATTCGTGGATGAACTGGACTGTCTTGTACTTTGATTTCGTGACGCTCGCTAAACCTTTCGAGGAGCTGAGAATGAAGCGTTCCATGTCTTCTGAAATAACCTCGTCAGGGTCCCATGGTCCAATTGACCCTTCCTGGCCTTCGGGGGCGCTTAATATGGCGTAGTAGAGCTCTTCACGGCTCAAAGGCCTTTTCGCAAAGAGTATCCACTGAAGACAGAGAATCAGCTCTTCCATATTATGACCATCTCTGGTCAAGATGTCAGAGAATAATTCATCAAGTCCGTCCGGTATTTCGTTCAGGCGTTTCCGAAGCGCATGTATACGCCCAGAGCGAAACTCGCTGTTGAGAATCTTGACAACAAGGACGACCCACAGGAAGATACCCGAAGCTCGGTCGAAAATCTCTTTCTTTATCTTTTCAACCGACTTGCTGCGTCCAGCTTTGAGTTCGCCGTTCAAATAATTGGAGATGTCTTGTTGGTGGCCTTCTTCCCCCTCAAGGACAAGCTGTATACCCCTTTCGACGGTAATGTGTGGATAGTGGCGGCTTGAAAAACACACGTGTAAATGAGTTTGAGATAATACTGCAATTTCCCCGACTTCTTCAAAGGAATTGACCACTACAAGATCTCAGAGTGAGCATTCTTCTTTGCGGATGTTTGAGAGGCAAGAGGAGCTAGAGAGTATAAAGTCATCATGGAAGGTTTGAGAGCGAAAGACTAGTTGGCTCTAGGATCTACCTCAAAGGAGAAATTTATGCTCAGAGTAGATGAGTACTCAGAGAAGATAGGTACTCAGAGAAGACAGGTACTCGGAAGAAGATAGTTACTTGGAGAAGATAGGTGCTCAGAGACGATGGGTACTCACTGTCTTGAACCTGATCATCGTCGCATTCATCCAAAGCATCGATAAAGCAAAGCAGGGTACGTCTCCCAAGGATCTGGATTGCACGACAAAAGAGATCCTTGACCGTTTCAATATCCCAGGGATAGACACCATCTGAATTTGGTGACCTCAACCGTACCAATTCGAAGACTTGCTGCAGGTCCGGAATTGCTTCAAGAAGTTGGAACAACAAAGAACGGTACATTCCAATGGTGGTTTTTTCTATATCGTCACCTCTCGCATTGAAGAAGAAGGAGATTATAACATTGTCTGCCGTGGCCATAGATTGCTTGGCCTCACCGTAGGTAAATTTCATTATCGTCGATTTTCCAGTAGCTGGCTTCCCTTTGATCCAGAGAAAGCCATGATGATCAGCGAGCTTTGTATTGTCGAGCCAATCTTGGTACTGAGGAGTTTTAAGAAGCCATCGGCATGTTTTAGCATGGGCACTCTTAATTGTCGCATGACGAGCATCAAGTTGACTGAAATCTAAGGAGTTTAGGTAAAGTTGTCGTTGCTCTGCATCCAAACGCCCAGGTCGACCAAACGAGCCTTTTTTTGTTGAAGCCACTTCTAGTATCCGCTTGAGAGCCCCAGCCACTTTTTTGTATTCAACGTCTTCGGGGCTAACGAATCTACACATTTCCATGTGATTGGAGGCAATGTGCTGAGTTATTTCTAGAGTGGAATCATTCAAGCAAGAAGCTGTATCCTCAACGACCTAATGAAATTAGTCTTTGTATCAGAAAACGTTACTCATATGCGATCACCTTATTTCCATTCAGAGCCGAGACCCCATACTGTTCTTGAAAGGAATATATAATCCATCCCTGCTGATGTGCCATCGGTCCAAACTCATCCCGCAATTCTCTGAGGCGCTCAGACGAAGGCAGGAGTGTGTCGACGATTTGCTTATTGACTGAGAAACCGGCAGCCTTGATCACCTTCTCAGCAATATGCTGAATTGGTCCTCTGGGATCGGCCCCACCATGAGGAGTCCCAAAGAAAATAACACCGGAAGTTGACTCGTAGATGTTGTGCAGAAGGCTCTGGGTGAGCTCGCATCCCCGAGAACGACGAAGAGTCTCCTTCACAACGATCCCTCCAAGGCTATGAGCAACAAATAACAGTGGCCTCAATGGTTGTGACCGACGTTCTGATTCTAGGCATACCAGAAAGTTATAGGCGATATCATACACAGTTTGCTGATTGATAGGATTCCCCAATTTGTGACGGACATTTGTGTCGTATCCGAATGTCAACACTCGTGCCTTGTTCTTGACTGTTGCAGGAACAAGATCTCTGGGCCAGTAGACGCTTGCACGGGCAGCCTTCCCGTTGATGAGTCTCCGGAACTTCGAAGGGCGTTCACCATGCTCATATTCGTGTTCGTTTTGGCCTTGGGATTCTCCTTGTGAACCCAAGTACGTTCGGGGTGGCCTGTAAATCCGTGGACAAACACAATACTAAAATCATTTACTACATTATTAGATGCAGAATATAGCACTTCAACTCACTCCAGAATAGGCTCTTCTGGGTCCACAAGCACTGAGAGGCCTTTCGTGCTAGGGCTGGATGGGCTCTCCATAGCTTGCAAATCACCATGGACATAAAAAGACTGAGCAGGGCCAACGACCAATATGTAGATCGATTTCGATGGCGCCAAAAAGGCCCTTGGATACTCTCTTGATCTTTTATTCGAAAAATAGCAGAATGTCGGACCGCGCGGAAGCCATAAGCTCACATGGGTTGCAAAAAATCAAATGGCTGCAAACCTCCGAGTCACCACAGAGCGATCTGGCAGAAGCAAAACACACAAACAAACTCGTTCGTCAACATCGCGAACAACACAATCCGACAACCCGACGATGAATCAAAGTCGCCGTCGACACGGAGAAGAATAAACCACCTTTAGAATAAAATGAGTTTCCCCTCACGAGGCTATCGCCCTTCGAGACGGCATACTAAGATGGCAACACCTAATAGAGGCTTAGAGCTGCATGCCTGCATGCCTGCATTGCTGCCTTCGGTTTTTATTGTGGCTTAGCTGAACCACCAATGGCAATTGCAGCAGCAGCAGCAGCAGCACCAGTACTCGCATTATCAATACAGGCATGGCGTATTCTTGATGCAGAACAGCGCATCATAGCATAGCCACTGATCTCTGGGGGGGAGGAGGTAGTGGGTCGGTATGTAGAAATTCTTCCAAACTCTCATCATTTGACTCGCTTGCGAGCTGATTTTCGGAGCCTTGTTTTCGTTCTGTGTTGAGGGTTAGCTTGGGCGTACCTATGCCAGGCTTACTTGCAAAGGGAAGGAAGGTACTACCTGTACACCCCTATCAAGCAATATCCAGGTATTGACATCACAGCAAGCCTACTCTAGCACATATTCTTTCTCATCAACATCAAACACACCACAATTTTAATCTTCAGGCAATTCATTCAGTCCATTGAACTAAATCTAACTGTCTGACCAACCACACCCATCCGATTTGTCTGTTTGTTGTAACCGCCTGAAATCTCTATGCTTGCTCACATCGCAACTAGCATCAAGTCAATCATCCTCGCCCTTCAAGGGTTCATTCATCCATGAGTTTTTGTAAGATCAAGTATCATGTCCATGCAGCCGCAAAATAATAAACTTTTTCGTGAGAGTAAGACAGTCGAAAGAGCGAAAGTCTCCTGGCCAGCCTCGTTCTGTTTTTGCTTCGTGACAAAGGTAAAAAAAGAGTTGGCGGTCCAGTCTAGTTGGCAGAAAGACAAAGAGCATCGAAAAAAGCAACGCAAGCCAGTCTCCCAAATAGCGGAAGAGAAAATGTTTTCGTAAAAAGAAAAAGAAATCGTGCCAAAGTCGAGTACAATTATACAAAGAAGGCCGTGTTTGTGTCGTATTATCGTATCGTCGCAAATCCTCAAATCAACCTCGTCTGCAAGCCACCACCCTTTCCAAATGCCCGGGGTTCGTAATCTTGGTTCATCGTTCGCAAAGCATCTTCTCGGAAATTTAGAAAGCAAATCTCGATAGGTTCGTAAGCTCTGAAGGTCCGGCACTTCGTTGTATCATTCGTGCTGAATGGATCTAGTTAGGGCATTGAGCCTGGACGTGACCTGGCTGCTTGCACTTGTAGCAAGTACGCTCACTGCTGGTCTCGGATGGGCAGTCACCTAGTGTTTTATTAGCAAAGATCGATGAAGACGAGGCATGGAAAACTTACGGCTCAAGTGACCAACTTCACCACAGTTATAACACTTTTGACCCTGGGTGCAATCACGGGACATGTGGCCGTAACCACCACATGAGTAGCAGGTTTGTCCACCTTGGCGACCACCACCGAAGCCTTGTCCTCCACCGTATCCACCTTGTTGACCACCGAATCCACCACCACCGTAGCCGCCAGCCTCAGGGCAGTTTCGTGCGATATGTCCGATCTTGGAGCACTAATAGAATCATGAGCAAACTGCTAACTATGAACTCGGGAACAATCTTACTTTATAACACTCCTGGTTGCCACCACCAGATTGGAATCCACCACCACCACGTCCAGCACCCTCGGAAGCTGGGTTGGTGCAATCGCGGGAGATGTGTCCTGGTTGACCACACTGTTGTTGAAATTAGCACAGACTCTGAAGCTGGGGATGATCCTGGATAATTACCTTGTAGCAGGTCTTGTCCTTAGGTCCCTCAGGGCATTCACGGCCTATTGAGCTGTCAGCATATCTCTTTGGTGGGTTGGATTTCCAGGTGGAGCATACTCATGTGTCCCTCGCCTGTAACCAGAAAAAGTTCTAAATCAGTCTCGCTCTCTAATTGGAATCATTACGCTTCCACTCACCACCACAGTTGTAACTATCGCAGGTCAGTATTGATCACAGGTTGAGATGGTTGGGTATTCTTACCACTTAGCAGGGCCTCGGGTTGGGCAGTCACGAGCTTGGTGAGCAGCATCGCCACCTAAAATTCAAAGTAAGTTTCCATTCCGCAAGAGTATATGTATGATAGAGGTCGACTGGCACGCCAGAGAGGATAGATCGGTATTTGATTCGGATCCGCGAGCCTGATGAAAACTTTTTTGGATCTCAAATAGGCAGACCGCCACTCGCAGTGTTCGAAGACAAAGTGGAGCGCACTCCCGTAGCGAATGGGCAGTGAACACATGCCCTTGCTACTTGATATCATGCGAACACTTTGAGTTTTTCGAGTTGAGGATATGTGTGCGGAGCGGTGTAGAAGGAGGAAGGTGAATGAATTTTTCTCGGAAACTCACAGTTGTAACAACCGCGGGATTGGGGAGCACCGTAGGAGTCCATGTTGTAGGGTTGAGAGAATGTGTTTCTGTGGTAGAGGAAGAATACGTCAGCTTCAATTGCAGAGGGAAGAAGTTTGTGTTGTGTGTTGACAAAAAAGAGTCTGCCAGTTGTGGGGAGTCGTGGTCAAGGTGGGGTTGCGAGGCAAAACAAGGCAAGGAAGGTGAAGGGAGCAGAGCGGGAGGGAGGAGCTGAGGTGTACAAACATTTGTTGAAGTTAAGGTTAAAAGAGTGTCTGTACGAGGTACAGCGGCAAAGATCTGAAGAGAAGAGAAGAGGTCGGGTTGTTTGCGGAGGAGTGTTGTTGTGTAGAGGTTGTTGTTGTAGAAAGTTGGAGGAGGAGTTGCGAGGGAGCAAAGATATCAAGAAAAGAATTCGCTAAAAGTTTTGGCCTCAGTGGCCGCTAGTGGGGTAGGCGGGAGGCACTACGGGGACGGAGATCAGGGGTCTTGGAAGCCGACCTCTTAAACCTCGTTAAACCTTCTGCCTCCTCTATTCCGCCCCTGTTTGCATATAAAATAATTGGGTGAATTAATAACAGGCGGTCAGAAAAACGCAGGAACAAATTTCCAAAAGGTGAAGACGTCAATTATTCGGATGATTCGTACCGAGAAAGTTTTGTTCAAAGGTGAATCTTTCTCTCTTTTTCCCCCCCAACAAACAGAGAGATTCTTTGAAGCTCTTCCTCAAGCTCTTGCAGCCCAATATCACCAAGGGTACCGAAGGAACTCTGCAAGCTGCTGTGTAAGGAGCCTGATATTTCATCCAGTGGTCACCATGGTTAGCGAGGTGGGTTATACAGGTCAGATTCCGAGTTGACGAGGATCTTGAGACGTGTACAACTTCATCTTGCAGCTCCTCGCCTTCTCCCCATGGTTCCTTGCAGAGGTCCAGCAACCCTCAAGGCCGCATATCAGGCCTCCTCATGGCCAAGACGTGGCATGTCAATCAAGAGCAGACTTCACACTTGCATTGTACCTTCCGCATTGATGGTTGGGGAACACGTCGCTGGCCAGTAACCTATGAGCTATATCTGCAGAGCCGGACTGGGATTCCTTTAAATGTATATCATGTTTTTATGTAGATCATGGAGGCACATCCCCCGTCCATTCGTTACCGCCAAACGATGAGATGAAAAGTTGGTACTTTGTACTACTCCAAGTAAGCAACCATCAGCTTTGAAGCGATCTGAATGGTGACCCGAAGACTGTGGCGTTTACATGATGAGGATTTGCCAGACCGAGTAGCCCAGGAGAGGAATGCACGTTACCGCTCGTTGCAAAGAGTTTCCGGCTTTTTGGTTTTTTTGATATCATTCTATCGTAGGTATTACCTATACTCGGATATTTTGTTTATGCCGAACTGCTCCAACTTGGGATATCATTCTCCCACTGACACGGTGCATATTACACACTTAAAAAACCAATACCCCCCCTCCCCATCAAACCTCATCATTCTGAAACACCTTATCAAAATCTCTCTCTATAACACCGCAACTATACATTCTGCAGACCAGGAAGCTGATCCTGCAAAGGCAAATACAGCGTCGTAACATCAGGTGATGATTATCACGTGCATATTCACTCTTTTCTCCTATTTGCAGGCTCGTTGTTTAGGCTGAAATTCGAGCTCATTGGGCTTTGGAGGGGTAGAATGTTGTAAAAGGTGGAGATTGTATTTTCCACGAACTGCAGATGGAGGGAGTGTTGTGAGTTTAGGTGGATCGAGGTATTTATACGGGTGGTTGGTATGGTGGGTTTTAGAGGTGGAATTTTACCTCCGGCAAAGTAGCATCTGTGAAATTGATTTTCATTACTGCGTCTCCTGGGTAGTTACATTAACCTATTCAAAAAGTTCCCACCTATTTTGCAAACACATCTACACCTTCAACTTCCCACTAACCCTCAAAGCCGCCAATCTTCCAACATCCATCCTCTCAGTAAAATCCCTAATATCCCCCACAAGCACCTCCGGCCTCTCCGTCGCCGCGAAGTGCCCTCCTTCATCATGTTCCCTCCAAAACACAATCCTCCTCGCAACACTCGCCTCCGCCCAGAACCTAGGAACATTAAACACATCCTTAGGAAAAAGACTAGCTCCAAAGTCTTGGTTCCCAGAGATCCTATTGCTGAGTAGATAGGAAGCGAAGAACTCCGCTTTTGGCCCTTTGGAATTGGTGTAGATGGAGGCTTGGGCGGTGGTACCGGGGATAATGTACATCATGGCCCAGGTGACGATGTCTTCGTCGGAGAAGGTGTAGGTATCTGTCAAGACGTGGAGTTTGTCGAGGATCCAGGCTAGTTGTCCTAAGGGAGAGTCGGCGAGGGAGTAGGAGATTGTTTGGGGTTTGGTGGATTGGATTTCCAAGTAGCCTGTGGTTTTGTTAAAATGGGTTTTCAAGGCGAGGGGTTTGCTGGGTAAGTTTACCTGATTCTTCTTTCATCCACCACATCATTCGACCTAGGAATCCGGATTTGTTTCCTCCTGTCCAGACTGCCCAGATGATGAATCGCAGGAATGAGAAGGGTTTTCTCCACCATGATGGAGGTGTGGCGACTACCATGTTTATGTGGCAGCCGAGTACATTTTCGGGATGGGTGAAGGCTGCGAAACGGGATATCATACTTCCCCAATCACCACCTTGAGCGATGTACTTTGGATAGCCCAGGGCGTTCATGAGATTATTATTTATCGTAGCGATGTCATTGAGTCTGAAATCTGGATTCTTGGAAGGAGTCGAGTAACCAAAACCAGGAAGGGAGGGTGCCACAACGTGATATGCTTGTTGAGTAGGATCTGAGGGGTTGGTGAGAAGATCAATTATGTCTTTAACCTGTTTTTTGGTAAGCTCTATATTATCCTCCCCCTTTCTGAATTAAAAACTTGACATACTTCTAAAATGCTTCCTGGCCAACCATGTTGAAATAACAAAGGGACAGCACCTTCTTTCTCTGATCTGTGGTGAACAAAATGCATAGTAAGAGTTTCCCATTCGTGCTCAATGGGAAGGGTGAACTGTCTTAATTGAGCATTGATTGTCGCTTCTACTGCACGCCAATCGTATTTTGATGTCCAATATTCCTTGAGATGTTGAATGATGGCGGGAGGAACACCATGATCCCATTCTTTTCCAGGTGGGAAGGTCTCTCCTTCTGGTATTCTTGCTGTTGAGACACGTTGTTGGATCCAGGTAAGGAGGGAATCTGGGACAGAGATTTGGAAAGGCGTCGGGGTTGGATGTGCCATTGTTAAGGGCTCGTAGGTGATGTTTACAAGATCCAAAGATACTCGTCAGCCTCAAATTGGATGCCTCTTGTACAACCTAGGTGAGATCTGTGCCACTTGACACTTGGCACGTGATACTTCGATGCCTTGATTGCTTCTTATATTATTCTTACAGTTGTGCTCGTTTTTCTTTTTGTGAAACTGTAGGAACTGGTACATCGCCTTAGTCGCATACGTAGTAAAAATCATATTAAGTCACTCCAAGATCCAACCTCGAGGTCCTTTGTCGGACCAAAAAGGACCCACCTCGGCTTGCCTTCCGACCAATGAGCTCAAAGCAACCCCGCGGTTCTAGAACTGCTGCATTTGTCCCACCAAAGTGTGGCTCTCCCAAGCTCCCTTTCTCTTGCACCACTGGACTGACTCTCGCACCCTCGTTTCGTTCTATCACCTCTGACATATCCCGCACATCTGCAGCTTCTTGAGAGAGAGCGACGCTCCCTCCCCTCTTGCCTCGAAAAATACCTCATTTGCCCTTGATCCGCTGCCATCACTGCAGCTTCAATGGGCCCTCTACCGGAATCCCCTCGTTCACCTCTGTCGATTTTCAGTATTTCCGCTTTAAACAGTTTGTCTTCTTTAGCTTTGACTTGTACTTCGACTACATCTTCTGCCGACACTGCGAATCCACATCTTGAAAGCGATAACGGAGCATCATGGTTGTCTTTGTCGATCTGGATGACGAAAGCGAGCCTCCAGAGGATATCAGATTGAGATCGCATTGGGATATAAATGGACACAATCAGGCCAACGGCTTTGGGCGTTTTGGCATTGGAAATCTCAGCATCAACGAAGCTAGCAACATAGCAAAGGAAGATGCAGATGCCGGAACGAGCAAGACTGCGGAGAAACGAGAGAAGATGTTGGTTGCAGAAGCTTTGGGATGTTATCCGTATGTTTTGATAAGCCCGAATGAAGCTCTTGCATTTTTGATCTGCGTGTTTTTGTGATACCCCAAGATGAATACTGACATTTCTTCTTGTTCCCACAGCATCATCATATCCATCGCGTCACACATCGACCTCAATACTCTCGATGCTCTTGCACAAACTTGCCATCAGGTTCGTGCAAGCCTGCTACAATACCGCAAGCAGCTACTTTCCTCGACTTTGCATTGTGAGAATGAAGATGTTGAGCTCGACCCAGATAATACATTACGTTATCGGGCCAGAGCTGCAGATTGGTACTTTGTAGAGACGGGAAGAGAAAGCGGAGGCAATGGCAAAATTGGCGATTGTGCTCGAGATATGGTTGGCGGTTGCCGAAGATGTGATAGAGTTGTCTGCAGAGTGAGTATCAATTATGTGATTAGCAGATGTAATGCTAACAATGAAGTAGAATTGCACAATCAAACCCCCCGCCCCCGTTCTCCTCAAACAACGCCATCGACGCATCTGCACTGCTTGTTCCAAGGTTCCCCTATCCTCTCTTGTGAGCTCCTCGATTGCCCAAGCTCTAAATCGCCCATCCGAATCAGCTTCTCATATCAACGTTGATACGGTCAAGCGAGCGGTTTGTAAATGTGCTTCGGAAGGTGTCTGGCTCTGCCAACCTTGTGGCCGAAGTCTCCGTAGTGCAGACTCGGAGTATGAAAGCGTCTGGAGGTGGCGTACCAGATACTTACCATCCCTCGGCGGTTTGGGGGTTGGTATCGGAGAAGGCGATCGCGGCGTTGAATGTGGCCGGGGCAAAGAGTGTGTCGCTGCCAGAGAGGTCGAGCAAGAAATTGACTGCGATGCCGAGGATGCGAAGGATATTGACAGCAGAGCTGCAAGTCCATCCTCGAGTCCCCCGAGTTCTAGTGGAAGCTTCGTCAGTGTCAATGGACAAATTGGACCAGGATATGCAAGACATGAGATTGAGGGTATTGGAGGTGTGTTGAAGAAGAAATTGATGACTATGGTCAAAGTGGGTGCTTGCGTCCCGGAGTTTCTTGATGAAAAGCAACAAGGCAAGTTTCTTGTTAGGGAAGCTGATGGGAGGGCTAGGAGTTGGTGTGGATGGTGTTGGAGAGCTGTTCCTGGCGCTAAGGATGTCATTGAATGATGTGGTTCTTGGGGAACACAGGTTGATAATGGCGTTGGACAAATTATGAGTACACTAAAACTGATTTCTTCTTTTCCCTCCTTTCTGATGCAAGCCAATCTTAATTGGTCGACAGGCTGCTGGAGATACAGCATATTCTTCAGCAATTAACTATATATAGTATTTGGTTCATCCGTGAGAATAGGAGGTACCTTAGGATTTTATATAAATCTAACATTCCTTTTTTTATTGAAGAAGCTTAGAAGCACCATAAAACGGTTCATACATTGTTGTATTTACTTCCTAACATGAAGCCGCCTTACTTCATACATTAGCTGTTCATCTAGCATTTGAATCTACTTAATTAACTTAAGGTAGTGAGTGTCTAGTGACATGAAATTGTCGAGCCAAAAAAAACAAAAACAAACAGACTAACAGATAGTAGTGAGAGTACACTTACTCGTTCTAGCTTAAACTTTCCTTTTTATAGTCCCCTCTTTTTTATTTATATTCTTAGTTATTTGAATTTTTTGGAGGTATTTGGAGAGGTTTATTTTAAGGAATTATTTTTATTGAGAAGGGTTGAGTGTTTGTGGAAGTAGAAGTAGAGTTCTGGATTTTATCGTATAGCTCTTGATGTCTTAGTTTGTTTTTGTGAGGATGGTAGTGGGATGTACTGGGGTGGACTAAGATCTATAGTAGATGTTTGGGTGGAGATTAGTTTGAGATGTAAGTTATAGAAGGGTTTAAAGAGGCACGCTAGTCTCGAGTTCTTGAATCTAGGGCTCGGTATATGGAAGGTGCTTCTATAGATACTGGCTCTCGCCTCGATGAATTCTATGACCTCTTCTAAATAGAAATGATATATCCTCTATATACTCCTGGATGATCCATGGAATTCCAAATCCGTGCCCTGCTTAAACCTATTAACTATATAAGTGGAATTATTAAGAGAATACTTAATGGATAGTACCTCTATCTTAAAGGAGATATAGAATACTCTTAAAAAGTTATGACAAAAATGACCAGGAGCTAATATTCTAGTTACACAATAAACTAAAAGTAGTTTCTTATATTGACGTAAAAGAGTGGTTAAAGGAGGATTAAACAAGATGAAGATTAAATAGATTATTTCGTTCCTACTAGCTATAGTATAGCTATTAAAATATAACATCATTGATACCCTGTTCATTTTCTGGCTCATTTCAGTAAAGATATGTCACAATTAGTAGCGAATGTTCACTTTGGTGACGTTGTATAACAATTAGTAGTAAGTGTCTAGCCCGCCAAGACTCTCGCTAAGTGGGGTTTCTAGAACTCTCTTGTCTCAATTCAATAAATAGTGAAGTCGGCGAAATACCAGCTGTTCCTCAGTGAAACCTATAAGTTACCTATCATCACCTCACCTTAGCAAGTTGGCAACCCCCTCTCATCTATCAATAGACTCCGACTCGTCTGCTCCTTCTCCACAACACCAACTTTCAAGCAATCCCACTCTCCCAACCTCTCCATTTTTGTCTCAAAGATTCTTTGGGCAAAACGATCTAGTTGCAGACCTCTCCCAAAACCACCATTAAGCGTTCTCTTTGGGGTAATTTATCTCATTCATTCACTTCGGTTACTTTTTCCCATTGCCCTTCAGATCACCTTTAGCGAGCAGAGTCGGAGTCTACTTTACTGCATTAACCTAGCACAACTGGACACCCCCTCTTCTTCAGCTCTTTCGTACTGTAAGTCACAGTTAGCTTGACAACTTGACAACAATATCTGATTCTCTCCTAGACCTACTTTCCCTTCCTGCACACCCGTTACCTATTCATAATGGCCAACAAGAGGTCAGCTGCAGCAAAAAAGCGGCGAAAGGAGCTGGTTGAGTTTATCAGGTCTTTCAAGCCAATGAGCTTGCAGACCCTATCATGGTTCAAGTTATGTTCAATTGACCCTACCTCCCTACCACACCCCCTCATGGTGTTCTACAGCAATATGAGCGAACACTCTGCTTTTCTCTCCTCAAGTTCCGGCATCAATGGGCACGATCTGTCCGTCCCTTTCCACACCACACCCAACCGTCCCACGATCCGAAGAGTATACAAAGACCTCAAGAATAGTCGACTCGCCCGCCTCGGTACCGACCTTCTCGAAATGGTTTTCAATTTTATCGATCCAAAAGAGGCAGGTGGTTCCGGTGTCCTTGCTCAATATGCCCTCACCAAGGCGGTCTTCCCACTCCTTGAGCATGTCTGGGATGCATACGGAAACGAAAACCTCAACGTCGCGATTCGTGCCGTCCTCAAATCTGCCTCACTTATCAGACTTCCTCAGTTCGAGACCCCCTTGACCTCTTACGCGACTTTCACCGGGTACCATCAGTGCTGGTCTTTGTCCGGCTCAGACATTATTGAGAAGACCTCCCCTAGCCTCCACCAAAATATGAATAACCCTCGAGGAGACCACCACCTCCCTCTCGACTGGAAGTCGTCCCTCCGCACCCAACTCCAAGCATTATTCTTCTCTCACCTCCGAACCGTCCACTGTGGCATCTCACCAGAACTTGCACTCTCCTGTATCATAGGGACGGCAAACTCTCCGCCCTGTAGACTCGCCAACCACTACAAGCAGCACTTTTTATTCACGAGAGGTCAGCACATAGCCATTAATATCGAGAGCGATAGCTTGGAAGATATCGTCGGTGCCGAGTATTATCCTGGGCAAACCATCAAACGCATTATCTTGAGCGTGAATGAAGTGGACAAACTTCAAAGATTAATTGTGTTGAAGAACTTCACTTCAGGACGGGGGTTGAAGGCACTTGAGGGAATGTGCAAGCGTGATGGTCGGGGCCGTTACGAGACTACTTTGTCTTTGGATGATCTTATGGAGGACATTGACGCTTCTTGGATCCTACAACATCTTTTTACTCCCTTTAGATATCCTGATGGTGTTTAGGATGATGATTGGTTCTCTTTGTGTTGGGTTGTGTGGTGTGGTGGTGGTGCTGTGGTGGCCCTCTTTTTTCTTGTTTTCATTTTGCCTTTTTCATTTCCATGAGCTGTTGGTTGTTTGGAAGTGTAGGGGGCGGGCTCATACACCATCTTACGGATTCATACTATTTACTTTTCAGGAGAAAAGAAATAGAGGCAAGAAAGGTCTGGTGTTGGCGGTGTTGGTGGATATTATTTTTTTGGAGGAAGGGTATTATTGCGTTCTTGCTTCGGTGTTTTTCTTTTTCTTCTGGCTTGGGACTCTAGGACTCGTTGATATCACATGCAACGAGATGTGCGAGGATGGTTACTTTAGACCCAGGATACACAAAACACAATGCATTTTAATTCGGAATTAAAACTTGATATTGTCATATCTTAGAGACGTGATACTCAGCAAGTAATAGTGCACGAAGCTAAACACAAAGAAGTAATTTTGAAGCTACATATCATTACCTATTACCTCTATACTGTGAATGGTATTAGATGGGGGTTTATCAAATTCTATTATCTAAAAACACTGCTGAATTTGCCTGATCCGCGCGTTCCACCTCTTAAAAACAGACGCACAATTTTGTTATGAATGCCGTATAATCCGTCCATCTTCCTGAAGCTAAAATTCTTCGCGTCTTATAATTAAGCTCGTCTTGTCAAATCCTTGTACTTTTGCGACTCATAGATTTATTTCACAGGGTCCAGCTCGGCATAAGATTCCTCTTTATGATTCTCCTCAAACTCTAGCCAATTAGCAATAGCCATTAACTCCGTATATGATTGAATCCATGGAAGTACTACTTGGAAGATTAAGTATCAATATACCTTACAAATGAAGACTAGTAAGCGGTATTGCCCATCCTCGCTTATTTTTAAACCTTGACTCTCCTTCTATACTTATCTACTATCCTTACGTGGAAATATAAATCTCACCTTTTATATACTATTATTCCAAAGCACTGAAGAATGCGTAGTGAAAGTGAAGTGTTATTTAGAGCGATTGAGTAGTATATTTAGGATAGTCGTAGAACTTCAATAAATTCATAACTATGACCTAAAATTTCAGAAGGTTTCGATATCAAAACCCAATAGCAGCCGATACAAGTAAACCTTCTTGTATCTTTGTTGGATTTAAACGATTTTCTTGCGCGACTTGCAAGGTTGCGAAGTGATGCACTGGTACATGGCACTAAAATGTGCCGCGCCATCCCCACACTTGGAGACGGGCACGTCTTTCTGGAATCACCAGGAGGTAAATTACAGGAGGGCCTTTTGGTTTCCCAATCCTGAGGAAACTCTGATAGGAAAGAAAACAAGCGCCCCATGATCAAGATATCGAGTCATCATCACAATCTACCTACCTACCTCCCTCCCACACCACGCATATTTATCACGCACACACCTCGCACAACTTGTATGTATAAAAAGCACAGCGACAGAACTCAAAATTGTTTACACAAAAATTAAATTAGAACTACCCCTCTCTGCCCCTCCATCTTCCTCTTCATACAACCAACAACCAACAAACACCGAACTATCTAGCATTGCGCTCTAGCCAACTGTCCATCGCCATCCCAAACACCATCACCACAGATACACACCACTGAAGTCCCTCTTTAAACAAAAGAAAAAGTAGTAGTAATAGCAGTAAAGTACTTCCTCGACATAAGCGATCCCCGAACAAAGGGGGCTAAAAGAACATGGGTATCATATACTCATACAACATCTCCTCTCTCTCTTTTCTCTTCCTCTTCTATATTTATTTTCTCTCTCTCTTTCGTCCTTCCCAACAGCAAGATATCCAACCGCAAACCCAAGCAAGGGGGCAAAAAAAGGAAGGAAGAACACCAACAATGCATACAATACTCCCCCTCATCTCCAACAAAAAAAAGCAGCAAAAGGAAAAAAAAGCAAGCAAAAGACTACCGCTCCCTTAACACTCATCTCATACAAACATATTCATTAACAATCATTCATCACTTCCCGCACTGACACTCCCACTCCCACTTCCCCCCGAGCTCCCCCCATTACTGAAGTAACTCTGATCAATCTTAAAGATCCACTCCACCTTCTCCCTTTCACTCCTCGCCTTGAACAACCACGAGTTGTCAGTCCCGTAAACCGCGAACACCTTCTCTTCGTCCCTCTCCCCTGCTCGTCCTCGACCCGCGTTCGCGCTTGCATCGCCTCGGCGCAGTAACTTCGCAATCTGAGGTTGGTGGTCGACGCGACTGTTCCGTAAAGGCACGACACAAACTTCTTCCCCGTCGGGAATCGAGTGGATATGAAGATATGGTCGACGTAACTCGACGAAGCGCTTTACCCACTTGGTACTATCGGCCGAGGGGGTGAGGAGGTACCCGCCCTTGAGGATCTCGGGATTTTTATGCACGAGTGAGATGCTGGCTAGAAGGTTGGACGAGGTCGGCTGAACGAGAGGAGGCGTAGAGACACCATTTGAAGGTGGTTCAACGTTCGATGGTCGGAGGATACTGGTTGTTGGGTCGCGACAAAGATGCCAGAGACCAATATACTTTTCTAGCAACCCTCGTTGGTGTTCTGTCATTTCCACTTCTAGTTCATTCTCATTTCCATCTTCTGAAGTGGCAGGATCCACTTTTTTCGGCTCAGGAAATGAGATCTTGTTGAGGATGGGTTTTGCGGCTTCAAGATCTGCAAGTCTATGTTTTCTTCGTCTTGCAGCGATGTGATCCCGAATCAAAGAAACACCCCTAGGTGCCCAATCAGTTAGACCTTCTTCGCCTTTGACATAATCGTTTTGAGTGTTCATCCGCCAGAGATCACCAGCACGCTTGACTGGCGAAGGACGCACTGATATGGAAAAAATCCCACTCGTAGAATGAACGATGCGAACGCTCTGCCACAGGGACGCGAACATTGACGTAGAGCGCACATACGAGCGAGACAATATCTGCGAGCATACGTCGAGGGAGAATGTCATTGGTGCCGCCAACTTATCCGAGGTAACATCCCATAGTAACGACATCTGGGTTTTATACTTGTCCGGTGTCACTCGATCAAGAAGCAGCGATGCGTGGGCACTGGAGTCCCACTGGCCAACCAATGTGACATTGGTAGTACCATTTGGATTTGCCTTGATCTGTGGTTTGGAAACGAGATTGAGCGGGATGTCGGGAGTAGAAGGGCTCAAATCCGGTGTCTTTCCAACATGGTCGACAAGTTGTATGCGGCCAACCCTCAGATTCGAGGTTTCTTTCCATGGTAAAGCTTCTCCAGAACTGTGAGTCAGATTGACCAAGATCCTACGCTGCAGACCTTGATGAAGCTGGAAAGAACCTTTATCCAAATCGCTCGTCTGGATGACTTCCACGGGAAGGTACTCCCCACTCTCCGCCAATTCGAGGACTTGTACGCGAGCAAAAACATCGTGCTTTTCCTCAGTAAAGAATTGCGACTCAGCGATACGGGCATTCTTCCGTTTCTTGCTCGGTTTGGGTACATGATCTTGCATGTCATCCCAGCTGAGCAATTTGTCAAGATGCATCGAAGACACCTTGGCAAATATTGCCACTCGCAAAGACACATCTGAAGGACCAAACATTGGAACGCTCATGCTGTGAACACTCTCAAATCGAATTGGACCTTCATCAAAGTCCTTGATCATTTGCGTTGTCGTTACACCACCCTCTTCAGATATCCCTGGCAGGAAAAGTTGGGCGTGAACTTCAGTGCCTTCACGTTCAGCAAATCCAATCATGTCATGCATCACAACATTAAATTTGAGTGTACTTGATGGCGCTCTGGCAGATGAAGGTTCCAGGGATAACTTGATCATTCCAATCGCGTGGGAGGTGTATGGTGAGAGAACGTCGAGGCTGAAATCTTGGACCCTGCTTTCGAATACAGCAGCGAGGGGTATATCAACGTCCCCGATATGAGTGTATTGTGGCATACAAGTTTCCATGAAAGGATTGTCAAGCCGAAAGTGTTGAATGTATTCGGGACGGTCCATGTACTGGTGCATTTGTCTCATCAATCTCACTCGATCCTGGAGTTTCTGGAGACTCCAAAGGTGTACCACACTACTTCTATAATCGATCACCCGAACGCCCACACAAGGCTTGTTGGCACCTTCTAGAAAGAGGTCATCCCCTTCCCCTGATATCCCATTGAGAACCATATCGTATGATGAACACAAGTCGTGACCAACATCAATAATGGCAAATTGAAAGACCACACTCTCATCCAGCTCTTGGCTCATGATTTGAGCCTCTTTGAGATTGGCGGCAGATTGTAAAACAGACTCCGCCATGCGCACATATCTTTGACCACGCCAATGTGCAGCCACTTTTTTGGCGATTGTTATTTCTTCCTCCGTCAGTGGCTCAGGGCCCTCTGCGAGTATTTTTGATGGTGGCATTGACTGCAGGCGTTCCTCAAATTGTTTGCGTTGCGCCTCAAGCTGAGCGAGCATGTCTTCTTTGACTTCTCGTAGACTGTCCTCCATTCGAGATTTTTCCTTTTTGATTTCTTCTACCTCGACATTGGCAGCTTCAGCCGATTTCAGCTGTTCCTGGTAGTCTTCTTTTTGTTTATCAAGTTGGACTTGCATTTCCTCTCTAACCTCTCGCATCCTATCCTCTACCTCTCCTTGCTTGGGGGTTGAAGGAACGGTCAAGGCGGTATCAAGGGAGAAGTTATCCAAAGTTCCATTCGACAGGTATTTCTCTCGTATGGGATATGATGTAACTGAGTCCATATCGTCATCCATCTCCCGTCCTGCGCGCTCAGCACGAGCTTTTTGCACGTCCTCAAACAAGATATTCAACTCTTCGTCGGTGAGTCCTGCAATCTTTTGATCGGCACCCAAAATAGCCCCTGCTGCTTCACGGCGGGCAAACGACCAATCTGAATCTCCACCACGCTGCAATGCCATCGGAGAGTCTGGCCGACTGCCATCCCAACCGGCCTCAAATGTAGCTTTGCTAAAAGCTCTTTCATGCCCAGGCCTGGGACTAGGTGAAGGTGAGATTTTGTCGTCCTGTATTTGACTTGCGATGATAGAATGTCGCAATGAGCTTTCAGCTCGCTCGGCTCGTGCTTCCATAGGATGGTTGAATCTGAAAATGTGGAAATCCCCAAGAATAACCCGGTAACCACTTCGTAAACGTTTTGGCTCCACGATTCGTTTCCCGTTTACCATGACTGCCGCACCTTCTCTTGGTACTAGCGTCACGACGTTATCGACATTGTCGAATGTGCAGTGCTCATCTAATATTCGACTGCCGTTTAATCGAATCTCGGAAGAGTGTTCAACTTTTGCATCCACATTTCCAACTGTGGTGGGACCAGGCTTCAAATTATATACCAAGCATTCGGCCAAGAGAGGATCATCTGAGAGATTGACCAAATGGGGCATTTTTTTCGGGGTGTGTAACCCTACGAAGCCCTTTTCGATACTGATACCTAGATCCTCCAGGGCTTGTTCTCGTTCTTTGTGGATTTCCTCGGTCTTTTGCAGTTTCTGTTCCCAGGTTTGATTCAGATCCGAGTACAGTTTCTCGCTCTGATTGAGTTGCTCAGCAATTTCGGCTTTGGAAACCTTCGTCACGGTCCCATCTGGTGCTACGATACTGACGATCTGCTTGTCTAATGGTGTACCCTCGGCGTATACCTCTTCCGCTGCACCTCCACCACCGCCACCACTGAGTTTACTCCGAAGAGCCTCCAATTCTTCTTTCAGCTCGCGAATCATTCTAGCATTGGCATCCTCGTTGACCACAGCATGATTCTTGATCCTTTTGGCACTGTCGGCATATCTGAGAGTACTTAAAGTCTCGTCAAAATTGATATCTGCAGGACTGATGGCAGCTATCATTGCCGTCATACTGTTTCCTCCCAGAGAATCCTTTAACAACCAAGTCAAGACACTGTCTCGGTATGGTACCTGGTTTGCGGCTTTTCCGCCTTTCTTCTTCTTCCCATCTGACAAGTCAGCTAATGCTGCTATCACTCGTCCCAGTGTTGACAAAGATCTGTTAATCTCAGCTCCCTCCTTTAGCCGAGCTCCGGTAGCACCTGTCGAGTTCGCTCGCTCGGAACCAGCAAGATCTACCAAACTGATTTTTGCAACCTTCTCCATGGCAAGATTCGTCTCTTTATCATGTTTTTTTTGTGTCAAGGTAAGGGTGAAAACGGCGTGACTTCGACTACTCGTTTCGTTCATGCTTGTCGCGGCGACTGTGCGAGCTTTGTTGCCTTCGTCCATCAAGTGCTCAATCTCGTTGAAACTGCTAACCACCAACTTTGCTAAATCCTCCACATAGGGTCCCGTAGATGGATGTTCTCTGACTTTGAGGTTGCCTTTGGTCGAGGGGTTCAGCAGATCTCGTACCCTTTCGTTGTAAATTTCCAAGTATGAGACCTCCACCGTACAGCGCCAACTGTTCTCCTTTTGTAAAGCCGTAATCCGCTCAAACATATCCTGGCAAATTTTGGGGATAACACCCGCATCTGGTCCATATCCCATCATCGAGTACGATTTTCCCGAACCAGTTTGTCCATAGGCAAAAATACAGTTATTATATCCTTGAAAGGCGTTGTCCAACAGAGGTTTTCCCAGATCTTCGTGAAGATTCTCTTGCCCAGCATAATTGTCGTCTTTGCGATTGAACGACCAGTAGGATCTGTCAAAGGCAAAGGTTTTCGGTCCCGAGTCCTTGCCCGCCTTTCCCCCACCCGTCTTTCCATCGACATCGTGCGGTGAGACGAGGACTGTCTGGTTGCCTTTCATTTGTACAATACATTTTGCATTGCGATCGATTTCTACCACCACATGTCAGCGCTACCCCTAAGCAGGATAATACCTCCATTCCCCCTCTTGAACTCGGAGGTGCCCCGTAGTATGATTACATACCTCTGCCATTGAAAGGCCGACATCTCACCACCACCTTGATATTTCCTCCCGCCATTTTTGCGTCCGTTCAAAGGGAGACTGTGCGAGTCCCCTTTCCCCACTACCCTCGAGGATATACACACTTCGAGTACACTACGGCTTTGACTCAGCTGCTGCGGGTTGCAAAGGGTCGGACCATCTGGAAGGGGTTTTTTTAGGATTCGTGGGGGGGAGGTATGCGATTTCGTTTCGAGTTTTATCGATGTGCGAGGCTGTTCTTTGGCGTAATAATACTCTGGCGGACAAGGTTCGTTTCTAGGCTTGGCCTCTAGTTCCCGAGAAGTTTGTTGTATAGGAATGTACGGCACGTATCACTTTTCTCCGGCGATTCTATTAGTTCGGGCCAGATATTATGACGTTGGGTATTCTGCGAGGGTGCGAGTGAAATGAATGTAGTGGAGGATTGTTGTGAATCGGTTGGCGTTGCCAGATAATCGCGTCGTCCCTCCTCATCAATATTATTCATTCGCGTCTGGAGCCTCGCAAATGAATGTTGGGCCCCTGTTGTTTTTGACGCAAGGTCTAAGCTGCGAGGTGCGGACGAGGAGAGTGTAGAGAGCAGGCATGTCGTGGTTGCATCAAATTGTTCCTTTCCCGCACTTTTTCTGGTCGATGAGATTGGCAGGTTTAGCCTAGCACGTGGCCGAACCCGTCCTTAGCATTTTTTAAGGTGTGACTTTAGTGTGATCAGGATTGCCAATGACAATCCCCCATGCACTCTGTTTGCCTTCAAACAACCTTCTATTCACAAGCTTTTCGCATCGTTACAATCTCAAGACATCAATCTCTACAGCTTAGATAGGAAACGAAATAGCTAAGCGCATATATTCTTTTTCGCGTTGTCTGTATACACTTTGCCTGCCCCATGTGGCAGCCGAAGCAAAAGTCTCCAATGACAGGTACAGTACCTCGAATTGAACTAGGAATAGACACTTATGAGAAATTTACCTCCCCCTAAATAAAAGGTAGCGTGACAGACGGTTTTTGGTGAGGCGCTCATACAAATTTAGCGTACACGCTACCTTTTATTGAGGGGGGGAGAGTAACAATGATTTTAAGCCAACCCAAGTAATTCGGCAAGGGGGCCGGTCCAAATACTAGCAGGCGTTAGTCTCAAACAAAAAATCACTACACACTAACCCCATCAAATGTCCAGTTCACGAATTTACACGTTCAGCGGGAAAGAGAATTGATGCTCACCCATGAAAGGCGGCAACGTGAAAGCCGCACTTGGTAAATGAAAGTTGTCAGCCCTCATCCTTTATAAGTAATTGAGAAGTGAAAAACGCAAGTCACTTTCTTAGTAAAAATGCCGAGTTTATAAGTCCCTAATCATCATGAAGCTGGGATTGTAACGAGAAGTCTGGTTAAAACATGTCCTCTGAAGTAGGGGGAGGGTGATGAGGGGGTCGCTTGCCTTGTGTCTTCCAAAAAGAAAACTCGGTGACTGAACTTTCCTATCTTGCAAGCTTGTTGTGTGAAGAGAATAATTAAATTACCTAATCAATAAGTTCTAGAAACTAGTACACGACAAAATCGCAAAAATTCCGCTCAGTATTCAAGACCAACACAAAGTGCCAACCACACATGTATGATCTAATTCTATAAACACTTCCTTTCTTCCCACTATATCCCACGAACACAAAGACAACAAGTAGTATTAATTGCATTCCAACAAACACATATAACCGATTCTTTCTCCTAAAACATGAAACATTGTCCATTTACTTCTTCAAAACTCCTGCAGAATACAAAGCTGGAATGGCCTGTCGCACAGTCCACTCCGTACACTTAATCATAGGTGGGCGAGGTTCGCCGGGTGCATAAAAGCCTCCACCCGGTTTCATTTGCTCCGTCTTCATGGTCTCGATGTTGAAGCTTTTCTGCTTTGGTGGTGGTGGTTGAGCCTTGAGAATCTCATTCATCTTGTGTGGATAATCAGATATTTGGATGGTGCCAAGGAAGTCCTTGTTGTAGAAGTTCTCCGACTCTTCTGGTCGTTCTTCTCTTCTTGTGTCGTATTGCATGCCAGAAGTGATGTCTCCGGTGACATGATGGACGATTCCACTGCCGTTTGACTCGGTTTGGACGAATATCATGTTGTGGTATCTTGGGCTGGGCATGTCGGGATCGGGTATCGAAATGGTGTTTTGGAGTTTGAAGACGTTGTAAGACATAGTTGATGACGATGGATAAATGAAGACAAAAATAATTTAACGAGGTATTACTCAAGCTTCAAGATTCCTTCAATGAGGAGGAGGATAGTATTTTTGTTGGGGACAATTGTAGAGGGAATCATATGAGCTCGAATGACTGTCACCCTGGGCTGGGGATCGTGTGTGTAATCAATGGATCCAATATATGTGGCAATTAAAATCTGAGGGACTCTCGCAAGAATTCATAGGGTCGTAACTGCCTATGTTCCCGAGTGTTCTACCCCTAACGATTCTACGAGTTCCTCCGCCCCTAGCGTCATTCACGGTCACGTGCGCACTCCACAAGGACTCTAGAGGTAGAGGGAGGAGAGTAAAGTGTTATGGAGATAGGTATGTGCTGTGCATCAAACAGGGTCCTTAAGAGAGTAGCTTAGAGAGGGCGAAGTAGCTACAGACCAGCATTTTGACGTCTCCGAATAGGTCATCGCAAGTTCTTCATTACTGTTCGAAGCATATTGAATAGATAACACGCCACAATTAAGTACATAACTTCAAACATTGATGACTGTTTATAGGTCTAGATGGCGACTTGAAAATAATTCTATAATTCTCTCCAATGCTCAAGGAGAACAACGGAATGGAACTAACAGCCCGTGAAACCTGCTCCGTAAGTAGCGAGATTGGGGGTGGCAGGGTTAGAATTGCTAGACCCTTCAAATTAAGAGGTAAAAGCCTCAAATTTTTCTCATATACCAGAAAGGAAGAGAATTTCAAGTGGTGCTTCAATACAATATACAATTCTACGAGCGAGGCCATCACGGAAAAATAAAAGCGCCCCTACCTAACGTTCTGCCACCTCTGCAGCTCACTCCCCATCACATCTAGACAGTTGGTGTTTAGTTGCACAAAGCCTTAGATGAAACATTGCAAAAACGGGCAGTGCAATGCCACTAAAGCAGTTCTGGGTAGAAAAACGGTAGAGGTCCACTGAGGGGGATTATGAAGGGTAATGCGAGCGTAAATAATCCTCAGCAAATCCATGACCCCGTTTTTTAATCCACGTTTTAGTTATGTCATATACCCACTAAGACTTACAAGAAGCTTGAGACAGAGACTCTACTAAAGAGGGTGATAACAATGTTACCTATTTTTACTTGTTGTATATTATTGTAGTAGAAGTAATAAATCATCCAATTTTAGACGCTTTCAAAATTGCCTGAAAGAACACCACTCTCGCGTTCTCTGTTCGATTTGTTCTTTAGTAGAGTCTCTATTGTCAAATTCTCTTTGGTTTGAAAGTAGATTCTCTGTGGGGGTTCTGAACTCTGGTGAACTGACTGAGCTAACCGAACCCCTATTGGAAAGTTCAAGGAAAACCGTCTTCAGAACAACCCACAGAATGGTTAGACGGTTAGACGCAAAGCTGAGGAGCAAGCACATCAGTTCACTGATAAGGTCACGCTCTTATCTTTGTAATCCCACAAACCCAACTCGCAGTCATCCAAAGTTCCTCATCCGCCATCACACCATCACCATCATCAACACTCTCCAATCCCATTCAATCTCATCACATCCCACACTTCCAACAACCTCCTATTGCTTCATATCAAGAGATCTCAACAATGGTACGCCTGCGCTTATTGAATCTTGTCTTCCTTTCATCTTCAATGAGGCGATACCTATGCTAACCTCTCCACTTTCAGGCCCCAGCCAAGTCCAACACCACTATCGCCTCCTCCACTGCTGACCCCCCAGCAAAGAAGGAAAAGGAGTCAACTGTGGTCACAAAGGAACAAGGCCTACAACTCCGCGATCATTACAAGAACTACTCCCACGAGGACCCCGATAAGGTTAGAGCCGCAAAGAGAGCTAGTGCTGCCATGGAAGTTGGTCTTACCCCACGCGTTGTCGCAGTGAGTGTCCTCCTTTTCTATAATTGACCTCCACTCTTATGAAACAATCATAGGTCAAGTTCGGTGATTTCCATCGTCAAGTCAAGAGAGCCGCCGAGAAGCGCCGCCGTCGTGCTGAAGCCGCTGCCGCCGCCTCTAAGTAATGTAAGATCAATTTTCCTTTCCCGGAATCCCCGATATACAGGCTAGAAGCATACCTACTAACCCATTTCCAGCTTCCTAAGATTCCTCGAGTCTGGTCGTCGCTGCCAATCCCCCATCATCATCGAAAGCTACCTATGCTTCCTCGAAGCATAGTGTGCTGCCTCTGGCTCTATCTCAACATAGGGCTATGCATTCAGGCAGGTGTTCAACCATTCTGCTCTACACCCCACCCCCCAAAAAAAGGCATTTCCAACTATGTTTTTCCTTCCGACGACCGAGTACGGACCGCGATACACTTTACGAAAGTTCATGGTCTGCATATGGATAAAGTTGACGGGCGGTACTATCCTTTGGTTTCTTTACTGGGCGCGTTCTTTACTGTAACACTCTCACGCTGTCAATTCCTTCCCCGTGGGACTTGCTTTACCTCCGCCAGCATAGGAATATCATGATTTCACCTCCATATACATACCGCATGCTCTTATTGTGACTGTCGTTGCCTGATACTTGATTGTATTGATTTAAAGCTCGTGAATTCTTAGGTACATGCTACCCATAATTTAGACCAAAACACTTTGAACCCTAGGTCAAAAGCCTAAGATGATGGGGAGAAAGAGTGTGCACAGCCTGAAGCTTACCCATCTTATGGCTTCCGATGACCTGGTGAAACAGAATGAAGCAAAAGAGCCATTGGAGTTACCATCGTAACTGAAGCTACGACGGTAGATTCAACATAGATGTCAACAAGAAGCTCTACGGAAAGAGGCAACCCACCTAATGTGCTCTAGAAAAACATAGAGAGCATTCGACGCCAAAGTATCAAAATCTCAACTCCTCTTTACCTCTCAAAAGCTCCGAGCAATAGAATTGAAAATCATTCAGTTGAAATCCATCAGGTACTTTCTCTATGGGTACATGCAGGCATATCCAGCTTTGAAATAATCTGAAGACATTCTATTCCCATCATTTTATAATATTTAATTGAAACCTCTAGTAGCCAAGGTCTATCGCTCAAGAGTATTAGGTTACTTGTCGAAATGGCAGCGGCTCACTCTCTGAAAGCCGAGAATCGAGACTCTTTCTTTCTCTCAACGACTCATCTCTTGCTTATCATCAAAAAGTTCTCTCAAGTTCGCATCTAGCGCACAACGTCAAGTAGGAAGTTAGCACTTTTGTCGAAAAGCACTGCGAGTTGGTCCAGTAGAAGGAGGTACACAATTAAGACCATGAATAAGTACCCAACAAGTCTTGATTCTCGGCAATGAATAATAGACAAAGAACGAAAAAATGATTTGGTCGCATCATAGTAGTTAAAGCCTAAGGTTCAGGTACACGCAAGCTTAGGCAGATACGTATGATACCACAGAGAGCCATTTCAGTTAGGTGCAGCAGGTTTTCCTACGCAACAGGCTTCCGATTGAGTGTGACAAACGAGAAAAGGTCACACGGATCCAATAACAGTGGTTGGGTTCGATTCAAGCATACTCACTTTCATTGATTTCTCTCCTGGGGCCTTTTGACCGAAACATGCTTGGTTTCTCGCTCCGTTACTGGAATCGCCATTAGAGCGCCCAACTGCACATGAAATAGTAGAAATTCATGAAACAATAAATGAAGAATTGAATTTGAAGTTCGAGTTATTCTTCTGAAGTAGTTTAGAAGAAACTGGTAAATACATGTATCTTATAAATATTAATGTATTTCACGTAGGTTTTGGGGTGATCTCGTACTACGACTAGAACGCCTAGAAGATTCAAGAACCAAGTCTCTGATCTGTGCAGCACTGATCAGTTCCATGATTGGTAATAAATATAGCATGTCTATTTGCGTATTACTCCTCTGAAGTCTTCTTTCTCCACTGCATCCACAAATCCTGGTAATTAGCATAGCAACTTCAGCAGGCCAGGGATCGACGACTTGCACCAGCTTTGAACACCAATCATCATCCCATTTCAATGCCAGAAATAAAACAAAATACTCCCCATACACCCGATACAAGCCTGAGGATTCCCAATCCACATCTGTCACCTTGTAATCTTTTTCTCCTGAATCCCTCTCTATTTCCTCAACCAGAATATTCTTCCGCTGAAGATCAACGTGCGTGAAAACACGCATTCTTTCATCAACAGCGAGTGCCTTGATTAATTGCCCCTGGTAGAAATCGGCAAGGTATGAATGGCGGCCATTTTCTTGGGCATTTAATCGTGACTTCGAGAGCAAGCCTTTGATAAGATGACTCTGAGTGTTGAAAGGGCCTTAGGTGGAATGGGTACTTAGGCCAGTAGAATGGGTGATAAGGGATATGACCCCTGTCGACGGAACCAAATAATCGTTGATTTGGGATTGCATGTAGCTGTTTGACAATGGCTTGTGTTTTAGAGAGTATGTGTTCCCCTTGGAATTCTTGAAGTGACGGCCAGAGAGATTCCAGCGTGTTCCCGCGTAGTAGTTCCATCACAATGAATAGCATTCCGTCCTCCTCTTTCCACATCGCATATAGGTAATCGAGGAGCAAAACCATGAAGATTGTTTTGCTTCAAAAATAGGAGATTCTCCCCCTCAATCTGATCTTTCGATCGACAGTATTTTGTAATGAAATGTTTCCCGATCCCTACGACTTTTCTCATCGCCCATTCCTCGGCTCCTTTGATGACCTGCAACTATTTCCGAAGTGGTAGGGAGGGGCCTGGGTAATTCGTCATATTTTCTGTAGTATAGAAGGGCAATCGAGGTTAGTTTAGGTGGAGATAAGACAAATTATAGTTGGTGCTTGCAACCGACTTCTACTTCAACTATACCTAGAACCAGAACAACTCATTTTAAACAAAAGTACTTGGTATACATACGTACTATCTTCTAATTGTCTACAGTTATTATACTTAACAATTTTATTTATCTGTACTAGAAGGCGAGTTAATCGAGATTCAAAATCATATCTCATCCTAAGCATAGACTATAACTTCTATATAGTAAAGTAATAACTCTTAAGAACTTAAAGAAGTATTATAATAAGGAACTCTTTAGTATTATAATTGATTATAGTACTACTAATATAAAATATTTAATTTAATTAAGAAGATACTAATTAAGAATATAAAGTATATATTAGTAAGATTTAATATAGAAATAGATATATCTATTAGATTAATTTAGATTAATTTACTAGTTAGATAAATTAGATTCTATATATTAAAGACTAATATATCTTTTCTAATATATCTTTAGGATTTAGATACTCTTAGAGTCTAGTTTAATAATATTATAAATAAATTAGTAATATTAAATAGTTAATAGATTAAAGTAATTTAATAATTTAGATATTAATTTATACTATAGAACTACTTATTATCTTCTTATATTTAAGAATTCTCTTACTTATTAATAGAGTATAAACTTTAATATCTCTATAAACGATTTAAGTATCTATATATTAGAAAGTTATAGATACTCTTATAATATATAGATTACTAGGTTAATAATAAATTACTTAATTATATTACTAAATATTATAATCTATACTAGAGATATAGTAAGTCTCTAGATTAATTTAAATTTATATTATATAATAAAGTTATATTTAACTTTAAGATAAATATTAATATATTCTATATTAATAGTAACTTAATATTATATATTATAGATAAGAGTACTAGTTTATAATTAAGTAGATTTCTAAAGAATCTCTTAGTAAAGTATATATAGAAGATACTTTAGATATACTAGATTAACTATTATTTTAATCTATTTATAATAGTTCTAACCGCTACTCTACTAAGATAAGACTCTAGAAGAAACTCGACTAATTAGAGATCTCTTACTTTAGCGATCTATTAATTAATCCCTTACTTTAGTAATCTATTAATTGATTACTTACTTTAGTATAGGCTCTAGCTACCTTATATATTTAAGAGCCTCTAGCTTCTAGACTTCTATCTCTTCTTCTCTTTTCTCCTTAGCTTAGAATCCTTATATTTAATAGTTTCTACAATTCTATAACCTATATCGTAGGCCTGATATACGTGTTATTATACTATTAGACTTTATTTATATAAATACTAGTAAAAGCTTTATAAGTAAAGAATTTAATAAATATACTAGATCTATTAGAAATATAGTAGAGATAGTATCTATAAAGATATATAACTTAATTAGTCTATTAGAATAATACTATAGTCTAATTTATTAAGTCTATAAAGTAATTTATAAGAATTATCTAGAAATTATAAATAAGTTAGTATTTTAGATAGCTTTTAAAGTAATAAATAATATAGTAGAACTAGCTAGAGTAGTACTAACTTTACTAGTATTTAGAGTATATTCTTATATAACTTAGTAGAATTAATACTAATATACGCGGTGTACTAATAAACTATATTATCTCTTTTTATAATATATTATTTACTACTAAAATTTATATATAAATTAATAATTTCTAAAAAGAGAAGTAGTTCTATTAATTACCGATATATAAAATATATATTCTCGCTTACTTTCTTATTTATCTTTCTATATATAATATATCTCGCTATTAAGTATTTAGTCTTAGACTATCTATCTATCTAGCTAATAGTTCTTCTTCGCTCTCTCTACCTAGTACTCTTACTACCTACTCTAAATCTAACTAACTACTCCGAATCTAACTAACCTTCTATTTTATCCTCTTTAATATAGAGAACCTCTAGATCGAAATAGAGAATAAGTCTAGTAGAACTAAGGTATTACGAGGTTTCTAAGGAGTTATTAGAGATCTTTAAGTACTAGATATCATATCCAGTAACGGAAAACTAAAGCTAGGTCCTTTTATAGGCTGATTAAAGTATTTTCTCACCCCACCTAGAAAAAACTGAAAGGAAAGAAAGAAAACAATCATGGACATAAAAACATTATATTCATTAAACCCCCCTTCCCCACAACTCATAAACACATCTCTACAGATCTACAAACCACCCCACCTCCTCAAAGGCGAGTTCCCCCTCCCCAACGTCCCATTCCCAGGCTGCGCAACCCCAGAATCAGTAGTGAAAGGCGTAGTACTAGATAAAGAATCCACTCTTCCAAGTAAGAACTCTAGATGTCGATATGCAGCTGAAGGTGCATATTGAGGAACCACTAAAGGAATTCGTTAGGAACTTGTTTTTATAGGATAGCATGGGATGAGATGGGAATAGGGGGAGTGAATGGAGGGGGAGTAAATGGAGGGGAAGTAAATAGAGGGAAGGAAAATAGAGGGAAAGAAAAAGTAACATACTATGCCCAGCAAGATCAATACCAACATACGTCAACCCCCTCTCCGTATGCGTCGTCCCCATCACCCCACTAGCCGCCAATGTAGAAGGCGAAACCTCATTATGATACGGCACGAAAAACGGATCCTGTGGTTTACTCTGGAACCCCTGTTGTCCGCCCCACGTCAAATTCTGAATCATAAGCAGCGTTCCGTTAGCGATGAGAACCATATCCAACGCTCCATGGGCGATAATGGTGCGTTTGCTGCGCTCAATGACGCCAGGGAGAACGCTGATTCCGGATGGTGGGGAGGCGTCGCCGTTGGGGAAGACGTCGATGGGTGTGCATTCGAACCACTCGATTAAGGGGGCGTTGATGGCTTTTTGCACGTCGGTGCGGTTGAAGTAGATGGATGCGCCTTCGGGGACGTAGTCGAAGGATCCGGGGAATCCCATTACGTCCCATAGCAGGGGACAGGTGGTGGCGACTTGGTAGATGTCCCAGCATGGGTTGACGAGCATTACGGCGTCGTAGATTAAATCGAAAACTCCACAGCCCGATGCTGCTGCGCCAAATTCATCGGTGTTTGGAGTTGGTGGGAAGGGTCCTGGTGGTGGGTAGGAGAGGTAAGTGTCGATGTAGTTTGTGTAGCCACAGGTTTCGGAGAGATTGTGGATTTGCGCTTTGAAGGTGTCATTGAAAGGGAAGAGACCGCCCCAGTAGTCTATGAATTGGACGGAGGGGATTTCACGCTGGATTACGTCGGAGGATGTTGAGGGGTCGTAGATTAGGGTTGCTTGCAAATCGTTGTACTGAAAGATTGTTAGTAAGCTACTTCGAGTAGATGTTTGGACTTACTTTAGTGTCATTGCTGTTCAACATTGCATCAGCAATGTATGGAACGTAATATCCAGCATAGGATTCTCCCGTAATGTAGACCTTGCGTCCCTGGAGCGCAAATGTTTCGACAAAGTTCTTCCAGAAACCTAGAAACTGTGCTGCAACATCTGCCTCGTCCTTTGCTGTTGGAATTCCTTGCGAGAATCCGGTTCCGACTGGTTGCTCGACCCAGACTACGTTTGTGAGGTTTACCCAAGTATATGGATTCTTGACTGGTTTGAAGGTACCGTATTGCCAAAGGAATGGTCCGTTCTCTTGTAAGAGTCCCTCGAGCGAAGAGCAACCGGGCTGTTTTTATTTTGTTAGTGAAGTTCTTTTAAATACGGAGCGACGAGAAGTGAAAAGTGAACTAGAAACTTACTCCACCATTGAGCCAAATTAAAATTTCATCAGAAGCTTCTGGATTCTCAGAAGGAAAAAACCAAAAGTAGAGTTGACTAGTCTCATTAGGAGCCGAAGTAATCGGCATCAACCCAGCATAACTCTCTCCAATGTCAAAGTCTACGTCTGGAATAGCACTTCCGTTCACAGAGTATTCTATTCACCGATTAGCTCATATTTCAACTCAATTGAGCGAAAGGTTACTTACTGGCTGTAGAGTTCGTGTAGTACTGAGAAGACGAAGCTGCGCGAGGTTTATGCTGAGATGGTAATACAGGCTCGCGAGCAACATTCTTGTGTACTCTATCTTTCATCCCAACATGCTGAAGACTTCTTCCAGATGCCGTTCCAGTTTTCGCAGACACACCAGCAGCAATTGCTAATGCAGACAAACAGGTAGAGAAACGCATTTTAGAAGATTAAAGATTAAAGACAAGAGAAAGTCGACGAACGCTAGAGTAGCTCCAAGGTAGAAGCTTCTCAAAAAAGGCGGTAGCAGAGAAAGAAAGAAGAGGGGAAAGAAGAGCTTCTTAAGTCTCCTACTTAAATTGAATAAAATCACTCGCGGGGAAGCTTCCATAGAAGTGAGATGACGAAAAAGAAGGGGGAGCCCCTGTCTATCGGGTCCATTTGTAGCCAATCCTTGATGAAGCCGTTGATATTCCTTGCAGAAGCAGAGAGCCCTGCCTGCATAAACCCCCACCTAAGCTCAAGGAGGGTAGATTTAATGATTGAAGAGACCAATCGAACGGTTGGAACCTCTTCACTCTTTGCCGTGGAAACAACTCAATTCATCTCCAGATCTAGGAGAACTTTCTCCCAGACTCTCAGTCACCAAGTCTCTAAGGAAACATCCAAGTTTTCCACCCAGCAGTCAATCCTCCTTGGCTACACACGAAGAGTTGCTCCCCTCCCCAAGGAATATAAATTCCAGATAAGACATTGTCGGGATGCCATGGAAAGCTTGTCTTCCCTTGGTGCACGGGCTGGAAGATGCCTGATGCACACTCCCAGTTATCAGTGGATTAACTCGTAGGAGGGCCATCTCGACCTCCGCGTACCCGGATTGGCCATGGTCGAGTAAACTCGTGCGAACTGCTCGTAGAGGATTTAGGGTTATCCGAGTGGCTGGCAAAGGAAAGGAAGCAGAGTTTACTCATCTGAATTGCCTTTTTCCCACGTCGTTTTTGATTGTGGCGTGTGGCAAAGATGATAACCTTCCCATTGAGGTGTGGTATCACTCACACGCGTTCCTACTGTATATGTCGTGAAGCGTGCTGGTCGAGTCGTATCACCTGGTATTTCTTGGTGGGTGAGATGAGGGGATGACTCTATGAAAATACCAGACGGGACAGAAAAGCGATCGACATCATAGAAGATTCTCCGGTGGACGATGAAGGACGACGCAATTCGCGATAAGCCAGGTCCCTGGTAAAGGAAGTCTTCTCGCGCGGTGCAAGCAGCAAGCAAGCTTTTCTGGAAAAGCCCCGTCCAGGTACGAGGCACCCGAGGCTAGATTGTCACCTTCCAATTTCGGCATCGCGTTCTCCGTCGCTTTGCATTCGGGTAGGGGGGGACCTAGAGTAGGATTCTATTGTTGATATCGTCATCTAAAATCCATTCAGGCACTTCTGTTCAATTAAACCTCGAAATTCGGATTCTCCAGATGAGGCGTCAATAAATGCCGTTGAAGGGCGAGTGTTGAGGGGCGAGCGAGTGTCGTTGTTTTTTCCTTCGGGGCTAGCCTACAATCAGGTAAGCCCCTGAACGCCTCTCCCGAAGGAACTCATCGTGTAAAACCACAACAACCTTTTCTATAGCAAGTGCTATATCTTCTCAAACATTTTTACGATTTTCTTTTCGAGTTTTACCATCTATCTCCATCGCTACTTATCCCTTCCAGTGTTTATACGTACCCTCGACCTATGTTCTACGTAAATAAGGTTACACTTTCGAGGCTCAATTCTTTATTAAGTGGGCACATTCAAGGTTAAGTCAAACAATCTCTTTCCGTTGCGCGTTAAAACACAATTATTGCTGGTACAGTAAATCAAGACCTGGAAACTGCAGTAACATTTTTAGCTCTATAAATAGCTTATCCTCTCAGTGCTATAATCTTAGCGATCTAACAGAATACTCGATTTTTTAGGACGCCTTCGTTAACATACATAGTTTGTAGTATCTATCTAGTAGTTATTAGACTTTCTACTACTTTTTTTCATGAATTTACGATTATTCTACGGGTCAATGCAGCTTCTTAGGTATAGTCTATCGATTCCTTAGGCACCTACTTTAATCCTGATGGCAACTGAGGGAATAACGCGTTTATGAATATAGTAGTAGAAGTTGAATCTATCGAGATAACTAAAGGAAACCTTCTAGATATTCTTAACTCGTGATAACACTACCAGAAAACAATAAGCTTTACGTAGATCTTCATAATCGTTCAGGACTATAGAAGTATACCAGAACCTCCGCTTGAAGTAATAACCTCTCTGTACTCCTCCCTCCCCCTCCCCAAACCTCCCCTCAGAATTAAATCACACCAAAATCCCCCTCCCATCATCCACCCGTCCCTCAACCAAAACCCTCCGAATCGCATCCCAGTCCCTACAAGAATGCGTCGCATTCGCACCGTCAAACCCATATGTCCTCTCGCTTCCATCGGGGTTATATTCTATATTGGCGTGGTCGAGTGTTGTGTCTCCGGCGCAGAGGAGGGATTGTCTTACTGTTTTTTTTGGTGTGGTTAGTATGGAGGATAGAGGAGGTGGAAAGGAGGGGAGGGATAAGGAGGGGAGGGGGGGGGAGGGGAGGAGAGGAAGTACTGTAGTCAAGACAGTGATATTCATGTCCTGCTCCTGCGAATCTTGATTTATCGTGCTTTTCGTATTTGATGATTATATGTCGTAGGACTGCCTTTTTAGGTGTTAGTTTCCTTGTAAGTTCCTTTCCTTACATGCCAAATTGGATAGAAGGATAGTTTCTTGAAGCTCTCCTTGCCTTCTCGCTTCTGGGGCGAAAGGTGGAATCAAAAACCAAACACGACAGGAGCCTTCCTTCTCAATCCCAAGAACTCACCTAACATACAAATCCCACCCCATCTCCAAAGAAAAGAAGAAAAAAACTCACCAAACAATGCAAAGAATGTGTCACCGAAACAGAATATATCTCCGCCTCCTCAGTATCATTCTCAATCCTCTTACTCCTCGGCATCGCATAAAGTCTCGGATGCGGGACTCTCAAAAACCCAGCTCCAACTGTATCCTATTATTATCATGTTCAATTCCAACAAAATCTGGCAAGACAAGACATCATATTCCACAAGATAGCAAAAAAACTCACGAGGCATCAAATCATCCCACATCCCATCCCCCTCCACACCCGTATCCTCATAACCACTAGGAAATCGAAAGACAACATGTGTTTTCGGAACTGTATTTTATTCTCATCAGCTCCTCTCCTTAACCATCCCCCCTTTCATCCCCTTCTCCTCTCACCTCCCCTCTTACCCATCCCCTCATCTCCTTCACCCCTCCCTTCCTTTCAAAAAACTTACTCTCCCCAACAAGCACCCTTGGATCCAACAACCCATCCCCCCTTCCCACACCCACACCTACACCCACATCATCAACATCCCCATCCCAATCCCCATCCCCACCCCTTCCATATTTCTCACCCCACGTCTGACCGATTTTCAGGCCTGCCGTGAAGGAGATGAGGACCAGGGAGAGGAGGGAGAGGAATATACAGAGGGTTGTGGGTGTGATGGTGCAGGAACTCCTGGGTGTGGATTTAGGACTTCTAGTAAGAGTAAGGGATTTAGGACTTCTGGTCTCGTCGTCGTTTTCATCTAGAGGGATGGATGTGTATGTTGTGGGATTTTGCATTGTGGTTCCATTGATATGAGATTAGTTGGGAAGATGAGGAAGTAGTGTGGTGGGGATTGTGGATGGGGTTTTGTGTCGTCTTATGTCGTGTCATTTTGGTAGTGTTGAGGGGAGTGATTGGGATATTTATCCATGGCGGCTGAAGGGATTTCCAGGTGATGGATGGAGATATTCCGTTACCGACATTTGAGAAACACAAATCATTAGCATGCATCAGAATTTAAAATCTCGGTTGTGAAAGTGGAATGGTATCTTATTTCGACTTTTTAGATTTAGCTGGTTTACCACCATCAGCTTCATCCTCCTCTTCCAACAGCAAAGCCTGCATTTCCTGCTCTCCCATCCACGCTTTCACACTCTCAATAACTTTATCGAGCTCAAAGCCCCCCTCCATAACATCATCCAGATTATGAACACTAAACCCACTTCTATGATCCGTAACCCTCTGTTGTCCATAATTATATGTCCGAACCTTATTCTGCCTCCCCATCTTTGCAACCCCAATAACCCCACGTCTTATACTCGTCACCTCTTCCTCCCTAGCCTCCCGTTTCGCCTGCGCAAGCTTAGAGCGTAAAATCTGCCACGCCTTTTCACGATTCTTGTGCTGCGACCGCGAATCTTGCATGCTAACCACCGTATTCGTAGGTATATGCGTAAGACGAATCGCCGAATCAGTGGTATTAACATGTTGACCCCCCGCTCCTCGCGCACGCATAACATCCGTCCGTACATCCGTGACATTGACATAGTAATCACTAGTAGGATCATTCAAATCCGTCTCCCACAATTCCTGCCCCTCGCTCGCGCTGGTGGGTAAGCTGGGCAGAACCAGTACACTGACAGCACTTGTATGTGTACGACCCTTGCTTTCCGTCGCCGGCACGCGTTGGACGCGGTGGACTCCCGCTTCGCTGCGTAGTTCGCCGTAGGCGCCGGGAGCTTCGATTTCGAGGATTGCCTCTGCGAGGGGCGCGGTGCCCATGGCGGAGGAATCTCCATCTGCTGTCTCGTATTTCATGAGGGAGACTCGATATCCCTTCCGTGAGCAGAGTGCTTGGTACATCCTCAGTAACTCATTTGCGAATAGTGCCGCCTCTCCACCGCCCGCGCCAGGTCGGATTTCCATCAGACAAGGCATATCCTCAAAGGGATGCTTGGGCGTGAGACTCGTCGCTAGATTCTGCGAGAGGGTATCCAGTTGCAATTGTGTAGCTGCTAAATCCTCCGCGGCAAGCTCTCGTAATTCATCATCGGTTGTGGGATCCCGGAGGAGGGCGTGCAGTTCCTCGAGTGCCGATTCCGATGCCTCCCATTCTTTCAAGGCGTAGGTTACGCGGGATAACTCGCCGATTCTCTTACTTATTTTAGCATCGAAGGATTCGGCGGTTTCAAGAGAAAGGCGGTCGTGTTCGGCTGCCATGTTTCGCGCTCGCGCGAGCAGGACTGGGGAAAAGGAGGCATGACTTGCTATTTGCTGTTAGAATGCGCTCTTGCCAATTGAACCTAAGGAACTTACCTGTAGATGCAAATCGAATTATACGCCGTCTAGCCGGGTTCGAGAATGTGTTGATGCATCGTCTGCAGATCCATGGAGCTCCAAACATGCTTTAATTGGGGGTTTCTTGAAGCTATTCCCAACTTACTCCCAAAAGTTTTTGGCAGCTCATCAGCCGATGCTACCCCTGTCTCGGGATTTGTTCTGGTCACCGCCCTCTTGATTGGGCGTCTGTGACGTTATCTGCCACTTCCGCCCGCTTGCCGCGGCCATCGAATGTCAAGTCACTTCTTCAGTGATAGTCAACCCCTCCCCCTCCTTTCTAGATGCGAGACCGGACTACATTTGACGTCCTCCAGTGTTTGTATTCTCTTTTGCACTGCTTAATTCAATTCCCGAGCTTCATTTAACTCATATCCCTCCACTCATTTCTCCTACTCCATCAATAGATTGGAACGTGCAAGTAGTATGTTCCCAATCCATTCTCCATTACAAGATGTTCTCCCACTTACGTTTTGTCCCCAGAACAAGAACTCCAGTGGCAAGATTTCATATATTCAAACAGTCCAAGATGCCTTTAAATTTGAATTCCGTTTACCCGGCAGAGGACCCGGAATTCCAGTCTTTTCCCAGTAGGAGAAGTGTTGTTCATAGTACGGAGGGAATGATTGCTTGTACACAACCTCTCGCTGCACGATGTGGGCTTAAAGTTTTAGACGCTGGTGGAAATGCTGCTGTATGTCTTTTATATCCTTTATATCCCACTTTAAGATCAATTGTTGATTGTAAATAGGATGCGGCTGTTGCAGTTGGTATGTTTTGAAATCAATGTCATTGAATGAATCCATGATATCTAACAGATTCCAGCTGCTGGATTGAACTTAACAGAACCTACATCCACTGGAATTGGTGGTGATATGTTCTGTCTGTTTTACGATGCCAAAACCAAGAAGATCAGTGCTATGAATGGATCAGGCCGTTCTGGAATGAAATGTACACTTGAAGCAATACGAAATGACCTTGGATTCAAAGATGGTGAAGACGGGAAACTTTCTTTGCGAAGTGTGCATGCTGTTACAGTACCTGGAGCTGCTGCCGGTTGGGTTGACACAGTTGAAAAGTTTGGGAGTGGGAAAGTTACCCTAGAACAGATATTAGCACCAGCCATTGAACTTGCAGAGAAGGGGTTTCCAGTCTCAGAGTTGTCTTCTACTATGGTAAGCCATCCGAAATCCGAAATATATTGCATCAACTAAGATATTGCAGTGGAGAAATGGAGAGAAAGAGTTGAAAGAGGCTTCGCCAAATTTTGCTGAGCTGCTGAAAGAAGATCCAAGTACGAAAGAACTTCGAGGTCCCAGACCTGGAGAACTCTTCAAGAACCCAAATCTTGGAAAGACATTCAGAGCACTTGCCAAAGATGGGAAGAAGGGATTTTATACCGGAAGAATCGCTGAAGCAATCATCAAAGTCACAAAAGACCGAGGGGGTTTCCTTGAACTAAATGATTTGAAGAATCATCTAGAAGTCGGCACAGAACCTGTTGATCCCATTTCATACGTCTGGAAAGGCCAAGGCTATGCGGACACCAAGACAACATATGTAGATGGAATCTCCGGCCAAGGGGAAAATGAAGATGACCACGGCGTCGAAGTATGGGAACACCCTCCAAACGGCCAAGGAATCGTAGCCCTCATGGCCTTAGGAATAATCGGGTCTCTTGAAGAAAGTGGGAAAATCCCCAAATTCAAAAAAGAAGACCACAACACAACCCCCTATTTGCACGCCGTTATTGAATCCCTCCGCATCGCCTTCGCAGACGCCAGTTGGTGGGTCGCCGACCCAGCAAAATCTAAAGTCCCAACTGCAGAACTCATTTCAAAAGCCTACCTCACGGAACGAGCAAAACTCTTTGATCCCACAAAAGCCTCTGACAAGATCTACGACCACGGAAGCCCAGCGCATAATCACAGTGACACTGTTTATTTTGCCGTCACAGATAAGGAAGGAAACGCCATCTCCTTCATAAACTCCAACTTCCACGGTTTCGGCTCAGGAATAATCCCCAAAGACTGCGGTTTCGTCCTACAAAATCGCGGTGGAAACTTCCAACTCATACCCGGCCATCCCAACGCCATCGCACCGGGGAAAAGACCATATCACACCATCATCCCCGCCATGATAACCAATAAACACGACAACAGTCTCCATTCCGTCTACGGCGTCATGGGAGGCTTCATGCAACCACAAGGCCACGTCCAGGTCCTCCTTAATATGTTGGCCTTCAAATATAATCCCCAAGCCGCGCTGGACGCGCCCAGGTTCTGCATTGGGGCGGAGTATATGCCCGGCGATGGGTTTGGACGGAAGGTGTTTCTTGAGGAGGGGATTAGTGAGGAGACTTGTGAGGAGTTGAAGAGGATGGGGCATCAGGCTAGTATTGTGAGGGGGTATGCGAGGGGAGTTTTTGGGAGGGGACAGGTTATTAGGGCGCATGGGGAGGAGGGGAGGGTTGTTTATTCTGCGGGGAGTGATCCGAGGGGGGATGGGGCTGCTTATCCTGGGTGAGGGGGGTTGTGTTCTTCTGGGAGGGGGATTTGAAGTTAATGAAAAAAGGTATCTTGGGCTTGTGTGGGACATGGAAAGAAAGAAAGAGGCTATTCGATTACCAGATTTTGGTTGCTGTGTTTGAAATACTCTCGTCCTTTGACCTTAACTAATTCCTGACCTTACCTGTACCTGTAATTGCAAAAGGTTGGAGCGAGGTAGTAACTGCTTCAGTAAGAGATTTGGGTAAACCGCGTGAATATCACGAGAAGTTTTGGAAATAACCGGAGCATGATCAAGAAGAAAAAAACAATCTTCAGCTTTTAGGTTCCTACAAGCGAGGATGTTTTATAAGTGCCCCGCCTTCTCCTGGGGTAACATAAACCTCGAATCTCGGCTTGTTCTTCATAGAAGCTTCCGTCCTTCCCTCATCTAACTTCATGGAATTTCGAGAGTAGCTTATATATAACCATTGTAGAATTTGTGTAAGAACTCATCGCCAAAACACAGAGGACTTACAGAAACAGGTTTTGTCTATCTACTTATAGATGTGACAGTACCCTTACAAGTAACAAAGGCGGCTAGTAAATTCCTAGCGTTTAGATAGAATGATTGGTGTTGTTTAGTGCTCAGAGATTCTGAGAGGTGGAGAGAAGTTTGAGGGTTGTTGGTGTTGATTGATGATTTGCTGTCGATTGAATGAGTTGCAGGGTATTTCAAGAACCTTCTAGAGCAGGTGAAGAACGCGGAAATGGTTCTGGGTTTTTGTCAAGTAGAAAACATTTGTGGTGTGCTGGATTGTCATAAATACAGTGTTTCAGGTATCTCAGAAGTGCGCTTGATGTTATTTGTAGACCTTGAAATGTAACTCTCTTGGATTGTTGACTGCAAGGGATGCGGCCTTACATTTGCTTTTGGTGTTCTATGATCTTAATGAGGAGCAATTTCACTTGGGACTAGTACATCAGATTCATAACAGAAATTATAGCCTTAGAAAACCGCCAACGGTACTTATAGGCCGGGAAATTGCAAAAACCTAAGATCCCCGAGGGGATCTTAGGGAAAACCCAGACGCCGTTTCTGGCCGGTTTTATTACGCTCCGATAGGCGTAATTTTGTTATTAATATCTTTTTTTGATATTTTTTTCAAGCTCGATATTTCGATTGAAGTGGCCCCGAATATAAGCGACTCTCAAGTTTTTAACTTGCTTGCCCCCGTAGATGAACAGTACATGACAGGGCTTCCACGTGAACGCAGAACGAATTGTGTTTGCTTAACCACCAGACTAGTCGAGCTTGTTTCTTTGAATTCGGTGCTGGGAGTTGTCTTGATTTGGGTTAAGAAAGTGGGGCATTACGCGGGTGGTGGGTGGGAGGAAGGGGGAGAATTGGGGCATGGGGTTCCAATGAATCCAACGCGGACCCCTGCGCCTTTCATCGAACTCAAGAGTTGTTCTCAACTTCTTGAGAAGTCAAGTCGCAATTATCTACTCTTCCTCTCAAAATATGGCTCTGAAAAGCGAATTAGAGACGTCGCCGCTATTCAATGCATGTCACCTTTCGGCTGGTGGTATCCAAGTAGCATCAGCTCCTACCTTCTAAGATATCTAAAATAGTACGCGGCAACTTAATTAAAAGTTGGATTCTTCTCTCTATCAACTGAAACCTGCTAGAGGTATACTACAACTGGAATGTTTCACTGAGACAATATAGCAAGATATCACAGTCTAAATTTATCTCAAATCTTCTTCCACTCTAAAATTTCCTCTTCAAGCTGAGCGTCACCACTCTTCTACGATTATTGAGAGTTTTGCAAGTGCCAGCTCCCACAGGTCGCAAAATTTCGAAGCTTAGAGGCTCTGTAAAAAGCAAACTCTTCACTCCAAGGCCATCGAAGAGAGGACATCCCAGGTTCAAGGCCTGGAGATCCTGCCCACCAAGAAATCATTTCTACGTTTGCTCGCGCTGTTCCTCAAACTCACGTCTTTTCGACAATGCTAAATTTTTAGACAGCAAATACACTTGGAAGTACAGTAGAAAAATTCATAGAACTGTATCTCTGGTTTTACGCTCGTGTTTATCAAGAGAAGTAACAAACTACCCATGATGAAGGCAGAGTGTTCAACTTATTGCGGGCACCTCAATTTCCAAAGCATAGGAGAATTTAAGAGACCTTTTTTTCCATGTTATTGGTCTGCTGTCATTCAACTTTGAATTTAACCCGGCTTAGAAAAGACTTGCCTTTCGATTTTAATCTAGTAGGAGTCGGAGGTATTACTCTCCCACCCCTTATAACCACCCCTTCCCTTTTGAGGAAACCAGTATCCTATATGTTTTAGATAGTAATGAGTTTTCAACGGGTTCTTATATGTAAAACTTGATGTGGAATTGGGCAACATGTATATCCAGTGATATTTATAGTCCTTGTGAAGAGGTCGATTCTCGCTGGTATGGTTCCACGTAATTCAGTGGTTGTTTTGATGAGCGGGCCATTAAATTATGAGAGGAAAAATTCTGATGCGACTGGCGCAAGGACCTACTTTACAGATCTAAACTAAAATTTTGTAGTCCCAAGCCTCATCTATCCATTGAACGGGAAAGAGAACACATATTTTCTCATAAAACCCTACCACACTTTCTCGTAATCAGATACAAGAGTCCCATCACCCCACAATCAGAAGTTAAAAGCCCATAATTTTCCACAGCCAAATTTCCTAGATCGTCCTGGAGTTCTCGCTGTGGCTTGGTCTTGACTGTGCGGTCTGTTTTTGATGGGCTCTAATCGAAAGATATCCACTTCTCTTGCCACAGTGATATTTGAAAGCGAGAAGACTCTATATCCTGTCAGCTTTAGTGAAGCTCTACACTAATGTTTTAGCAGGTGCGGGAAATTCGACAACAGCTCTTTTTTCGACAGTAAACACTCTTTTGCGCGCCCCGGTCTATAGGCTCTTAAGATATGGATGAATGGTGAAGATATGATGATTATTGAAACAATCTGAATAAACCAAGTCATCATCCTAACGAACAATAGATAGAAAGTAGCACGAAACAGTGTTCCTCTCTCGATAACGTACCAAGGCGTGTCTGTCAAAAAGGAGCTCTGCTTTGACATTTCCTCCTTTATAATTTCCGTAACACTTTGGTCTTTCGTCGTTACGTGCTTGCTCCCTTATAGGTATATATTGCCGATATCTTTGATTAATTGTACTTGCGTGACAGATATACACACACTCATTATCCCTACTTCTCTTCTACAAACCCATTGCCTTATTGTCTACCCACTGAGTGTATGGTAACCTTGAACACCTTCTTTATATATGAAGCGCGACCCGTCTGCAGTTCCTTGTGGATGAAAATCCGTATATGTACCTTATCAATCTGGAGTGTTCATCTTTAGTTAACAGTGAACCATCAATAGTCAAGGTATATCCCCACCAGAAAGTTACATCCCTGTTACTAAGGACTTCATCTTCAGCGATTCGTCCCAGTAAAATCCTATCTTAAGCAAACGAAGTTCGCCATTCGACAGTGCTATATTTTTCGAGAGTAAAAGCTTTTGTAAGTACATTACTTCAGGTTGTACAAGGTTTTTATACGTCATCGTCCCCGTCGCTGTCCTTAATTAGGTAAAACCCCTCGGCCTTTACCTTCCCCTTCTGTGCCGTACTCAGTGTTTCTCTGATGCTCTTCCATCTGTCCATGCCCATGGTGATTGCAGGTGTATCAATGATCTTATTCCCGTTTGCGATCACGTTACGGATAACCAAACTGTCTCTTACCATGAACGTCAACAAGGATTTAACTCCATCCTTTACACGGCGATTCTCGTCCTTCGGGATGGTGAGTTCTTGTAAGTCGTCATCGTCTTCCGACTCCCACTTCTTCGCCTCTGGTATGTGTTTCGATACAGGCGACAGATTCGTGATTCGGGCTTGAGCGGTGACTAGCTTATTTATTGAGGTGAAAAGGGTGTTGAAAGAAATTGGGCTTGAAACTCACTTAACGGTGAGGAATGGAATAAGATATCAGATCAATGTTTACAAACAGTTACAACGATTATAGAAGTCCACACTGCCAACAAAATTCAGCTTTATCTTGTAAACTATGCTCTACCTCTCAATAATTTCGTCCTAACCGATTTCTCTAGACTGTTGCGAGTTGATTGCCGAAGAGTATGAGACATTGTATTAACCCCAAGACTTTCCCGCTCTTCTTTTCTCAGTCAAGTGCAAATTCGGTTCGGGTGGGGAACCTCACAGACGATTATGAAAATATACAAGCTCGCAGAATATTCAGAAGTCGTGATTAAATCCATCACAAAACGTAAATCTATATAGAGTCCTAGCTTACACCACCCCCTCACCTTTTCCCTCCTTTCCGAGGCCCCTTCCTTTTCTCGGGGGAAGGGAGTGAAGTTCATTGACATTAAAAGGATCCAAAGTGATATCTAGGGTGTATTGTCCATAAAGAGGTGAACAAGAAGACTCGAAGACGTGTTCGAAAGTAAATGGTTATACCAACCACAAATAACAGTACCGTACAAGATTTCCAGGCGTCGCCCTGAATGAATGGACGTAGATCAATCACATAAACTCGCTCACCTTGCTAGTCAAAGGAATTTAAGTGAGGGTTTCGAAGCTACTTTTCTTTTCGGCAGTAAGAAAGACTGGGTGGGGGTTCTTGTGAAGGGTTTGTGTTCGTCAAATCAAAGACTTGAATTTTCGTCGGGATAAGTGTTGGCTTGAGAGCGTTAAGTTGCGTAAATAAAATTGTGATTTCCTGTCAAGGCGCGATGGGTGAGTGGTTTGACTTTCCCTTCCATGAGTGAGGAAGCTTCGTGAGTATCTTCGGGGGGTATTTGTATGTGAAGATCGGCTTTACTTTGATACACAAACCGTAGAAAATAGACCTAGATTCACAATACAAGAAAATTGCACATCGCTTTGAAGGAGCATTCCCTGAATAGAACTTCCGCAATCATTAAAATCTGCCAAAAAAAAAAACCTCTTCACCATACTCAGGATCGGTCCCTGACAACCGCTAACCTCTTATAAGACGAGAGACGCCAATAACAAACACCTAAGAAAGCTTCAAAATCCCAGCATGAAACCCCCTCACCCCATTACTAATCCAACACTCCTCCCCCTCCACCAAACTATCAACCCTCACAACCCCCTCCTTACAAAGCCCCCCTTCCAAAGCCCATCTTCTCGTCGTTCCAATCTGCCCACCACTAGAAATAGAAGGAGTGACCCACGCTCCATCTCTCCAAAGATAAGGACTCGTTAAAGTCCCCTCCATGACTTCACCATCATTGGTGCTAATGAGAAGGACTTCTCGACGCTCAGTCCATTCCTTGATTCCCAGACGCGTTCGTGCTCCTTCGTACATATCCCGGGAGGTAGTTTTATAAGAAGTGTAAGATGAAGGAGGGGTACGGATTGTATCTGGGGAAACGAGGAAGGGATCTGTTAAGGGGGCATCGCCTGGGGGTTTTCCTCCTAGGGAGGCTTCGGGGACTGCTTCACGGATGGAAGATGGTGGTGGGAGACGAGAGGGGAATAGGTTTTCTAGTTCAACTGGGGGGGTGATTGAGGTTTCGATGGTGAGTTCTCCGTCTTTGGTGAGGACTGCCCGGATGCGAAGGGGGGTTGTTGAGGTTTGATCGATGGCTGAGTCTAATTTTGAGAGGAGGAATGTGAAGCCTGATGGTCCTGAGATGGCGGCAACTGCACGGGGCCAATTGAAGTGTTGAGCGGCTTGGAGCATACGGTCTCGGTGGAGAGGAAGCATGTAGTATGGGGATGGAGCTGTGGCGGGAGGCTCCCAATTTTGGGTGTTGGGTGCATGAGTGAGAAGAATTGGGTCGTAGCGGAGGGAAGAAAAGAGCTTGAAGTTTGGTTGGGTCATTTTGATGGTTTTGAAGGTTTAGACCTGAAGATTTGTGAGATTGTTTGGGTTTCAAAAGCTTTATATCCTGAAAAGTCGAGTGACTCACACAATTTATTCGGGATAGGTAAGGATCTCTTGGGTTCTCAAAACAAACGTTGCTGAATACGAGCACTGGGTATGAGCTAATTAAAGGGTAATGTTTTGGAATGAAGATATACTTCGAAAACGAGTTGCTTCTTAGACAACCTTTTAGTAGGTAAGGTAGGCGCAAGATTTTGCAACAGAGAAAAGTCAGAAGGTGGCGAAGAGTAGCAAAAGACGAAGAATAGTAAACTCACCGGCAAGGAACTCTCTTATGTAGATAAGTAACGAGGCACCCTTCAAGAGAAATTATTGGTCTCTCAAACGACGCCCTGAGATTGACTTTTGGTGCAGCCCTACGTACGAGTACGAAGCCAACAGTGGGCTGGATTCTGAATAGATGAGGTGTACGGAAGCAGGAAAGTGGATCAGTTAGTTCTAAACTCAGGAGTACGCTCCACAACTTGATTTAATTCCTGCAGGGTGAAGTGATAGTTCTTATGGATTCACTTCGCTTAAGAAGAAGGGATTAGACTAGGAATAGACACCACGGGCATGCGGATAGAAAAGCTCATCTCATGTCACACAAAGATTAGATACTAGCTTGGCAGAATGGCACGTGAGAAATAAGTCTCTAGGCTCCTAGAGTTCTCCTTACAGCTCCTGCAAATTGATTTGAAATAGATTCTCTTGTTCAATGAAGCTTTTGTAACTCGAGCATTTTTATATCTCATACCTACGTTAGTTAACCGAGTTTATAAGAGTTGAGATGTGAGTTATGAGATCATGAATGTGCCCAAAAGAGCTTAGCACAAATATCAACCCCTGCCATTGGCCCCGTTGCCGTTTCCCGTGAGCCCGTCCCCGTCCATAATCGCGAAAAAGATTCTGAGCTTCCATCTCGAGTCATCATCGAATTTGTCCTAAGCCGTCTATCGACGTGCGCCTTTGTTTCATTCCATTGCTTCTACTCTCTTACCTACATTCTCCTAATAATACTCTCCTAGAGTCCCTCCCACATGGCCTCTCAGCAACCAATCCCGGCTGGGGTCAGCCCCCCAGTATTCGCGTCGTCCACACCCCCTTCCACAGTTTGGGAACGGATATCGAGCTGGGCATCAGAAAACAAAGCTGTCGTATATACAATTGCTGGCGTCGCAGTTGTGGTTACCGGTGCCGGCGTTGCATATTATCTGATTGATTCCGTATGATGATAAAGAACATTCCATTGTGGTTCGATTTCAGCTAACAGCAATCTGCAGACACCTACTCCAACCACACCTAAAAAGTCGAATAAGGAAAAGAAGCGGAGGAAAAAGGATGAGGATAAGAAGGTGGCAGATCCGGAAAAGGCCGAATCCAAAACTCCTCCGCCAAAGACACCAACCGTTGAAGTCGTAGATGAGTTACCCGAGGTAGACGAAGCTACTGTAGGAACCCTCGACGAACAAACAAGAAAAGAATATGCCCAGAAGCTGAAAGCTGCCGGAAACACCGCATATGGCCTGAAGGATTACGACAAGGCCATTGTGCTGTATGGGAAGGCCATCCTGTGCAAGCCAGATCCTATATTCTACTCCAACCGAGCGGCATGCTACAATGCCCAAGGAGAGTGGGAAAAGGTCGTCGAGGACACAACCGCTGCTATCAATCTAGACAACGAATACGTGAAGGCTTTGAACCGACGGGCGAACGCATACGAACACCTCGAGAAGTACAGCGAAGCTCTGTTGGATTTCACAGCCAGTTGCATTATCGATGGCTTCAAGAATGAAGCCAGTGCTCAAGCTGTCGAGAGACTGCTCAAGAAGGTGGCCGAAGCCAAAGCAAAGGTCTTTCTTGCCAGCAAGGACCGAAAGCTCCCTAGCGCATCATTTGTCACAAACTACCTACACAGTTTCCGCGCTCGCGACCCACCAGCAGGCTTAGAAGACTCAATTGAGCTATCTGAAGATACAGGATTGGGTCAATTGCAGTCGGGGTTACGATCGGTAGCTAAGAAGAATGGTGATGCATATGAGGAAGCTGCAGTTGCCTTTAACAAGGCATTGTCGCTGGGAGACCTCGGTGAACATGAAGCATTTGCCTACAACATGCGCGGAACCTTCAAATACCTTCGAGGAGATAACATGGAAGCTCTGGAAGATTTGACAAAGAGCATTGAATTGCAACCATCCATGACCCAGAGTTATATCAAGCGTGCTAGCATGCACTTGGAATTAGGTTGGTAGCTCGTGTAGGACGAATTAGAACTAGCTGACAATATCTAGGTGACAAGGACGCAGCGGCAGACGACTTCGCAAAAGCAATCGAACACAACGATGTTGACCCAGATATCTACTACCACCGTGCACAACTCAACTTCATCCTGGGTGAATTCTCAGAAGCTGCAAAAGACTATCAAAAATCTATCGACCTCGATCGCGACTTTATTTTCTCTCACATCCAACTTGGTGTTACACAATATAAGATGGGATCAATTGCTTCATCAATGGCGACTTTCCGAAGATGTATCAAGAATTTCGACAAGGTTCCAGATGTTTATAACTACTACGGTGAACTGTTATTGGATCAACAAAAGTTCCAGGAGGCAATTGAGAAATTTGATACTGCCATTGAGATGGAGAAGCAGACTAAGCCTCTGGGCATGAATGTTCTTCCTCTCATCAACAAGGCCTTGGCTCTCTTCACATGGAAGAAGGAATTTGAAGAGGCAGAGACCCTCTGTCAAAAGGCGCTAATCAGTAAGTTTGCCCATTACAAAATTTATAAGTTTGGAGATATTAACCAGGAGTAGTCGATCCCGAATGTGACATTGCCGTTGCTACGATGGCCCAATTATTACTTCAACAGGGCAGGGTTACGGAGGCGCTAAAATACTTTGAGCGTGCCGCCGAACTTTCACGAACCGAGGGGGAGATTGTTAACGCCCTCTCGTATGCCGAAGCCACACGTACACAATTAGAAGTCCAAGAGAAATACCCACAACTCGCGAATCGATTGCAGGGGATGGGAGGTGTTATGCGCTGAAGGAAAAGTTAATTACAAAAGTGTGTCGGGGTAGTATCAAGTCATGGAGATTTGCGCGGCTTTTTTTCTTGGTAAGATCGTTAGGATTTCCTGAACAATGATGCTACGGCTGTGAAGGTGGAGAGGGATGATAATTCTCGAGATCGCAGCAATATGGGGAGGGGGGGGTGGGTTGACCTCTTGGTCGGGGTTGGGGGTTTGGCTGGGTGTTTTGATATTGGGGGGAGAAGCAATCATGAAACCAACGCTACGGATTGTCTTGCACTCCCTACAAGCTCTTCCTTGCTCCTCTTTTTTGTAACTAATACTCCGCTTCACTCTGGGAAATGAGTGTGTATAACAAGATGAACGAATATGCACTTTTATTTTCCTCTTGTATTCTTCTTTTTTTCATGTTTGTTTTTTTATTGGTTTAGAGTTTTATGGTTTAGATTTGAATCTTTTTGTGTCTGTTGGAATCTTCTGACTTGCTGCCTCGTTTGATCTTCGTTCATTTCTTGTTCATTGAGAGAGCCCTTGTGTTGTGTTGAAATGTTCTCCGATGATTGTGATTTACTTGATCTTCATTGACTATTTGCGCAACATTATCGTCGAGAAGGGCATCTGACTTAGAGGGATTTACTACCTCAAATTCATGCTCAAGCACAAAAGCGATCCCTTGCTTGCTCAAGATGTTTGTTACTGTCAACGAGATCTGCCTTCATCTTCTCGAAGTCTTTTCTTAAACTCTATGTACTTCTTCTTCCGGTTCTCCTGCTCGTTGTACTTTAGCTCCACGCTCCAGCTCGGTATATGAGAGGTATATGCTTCACGCGGGTTGGTGATTGTTTGAGTTTGTTCCGCGGGTGTGGTTTTGTAGAGTGAGTTGTTCTTGGGTTTTCTCTTGTGAGTTGATGAATGGTCATTCTCGGTTTTCTATGTCTTTTCGTTTTTGAAAATTTGCGTAGAGTGGATTTGAAGGGGTCGTAGTTTTTGGTTGGCTTTCTTGTTGTCTTTCTTTATACGTGAAGTCTTCAATCGGCCTCGGCAGTCTGCTTCTCCGCCTCTTTCTTCTCGCCCTGTAAGTTTACGACTTTTCCTCAGTATAGTTAGTACAATGTGTCTCTGTTCTCCAACCGTCTAGTTTCATTCCGATTCCTAGTTTTCATTCCGAGATCCTCAATACTTACTCCATGTCCGTCGTAAGGTTGGCGCAGCCAGCTACAGTCTATCCACGTGTCTTATCCAATTTCTCACGGAAACGAGCAATTTTCAATCTGGGAGTTATCTCTCCTGATTCTGTAACATGTTCGCCACCTCCTCGTTCAGGTCCTGGACCGTGTGGAAATATTCGAATGAACTCTAGATAATGGCTAGTGATATTTGCGCTATGGCTTCGGGTGGGCTTGGTATTAGTTGGGCTCTCTAACTCCTCACGTTGTTTTTGTAAAGGTAAACTTTGAAAGTTTTTTTATCTTAGTTTGATTGCTTGTCGCGAGAGAGAACATAAGCCTCTGGCGTAGGTATCCTATAAGTAAAGGGGGGTGGAAACAACGGAGGAGAGGGGATGAGAGTTCTAATTGGCATAAACGTTTTCTCGCAAAGTTTCCCTTGGATGACTTCTTGAAAGAGGAAATATTCTGTTTCGGCTGCAGTAGGGGTATCTTGATGTATGTATGTGTTTGCTATTAGGGTATTCGAAGTTTGAGGTGGTTCAGAGGTAGGTGCTTGGTTATTGCTGATTTGCTGTTTAACAATGAGTGAAAGTAAGTGGCATCTTCTTCTTCTAAACGGGTCTAGGAACAAAGGTACCGAAAACTCGAGCTTGAGAGGGTATGGTTGAGGAGAGAAGTGCAGTAGAGGACTACCACGGAGGCTAAGAACCACGAAGTGTCGCCTCCACGGAGACTCAAGCAACTCTCGAAAGAAATTTGCATCATGGACATAGCTCTCCTGTTCGGGTTTCTACATAAAATCAAACCATTACTCAAGTGGAAATCCACATCCTACCGATCATGTGTACCAAGTCCAGCACCCCCAATTGAGCAACCGATTTATTCTCACCTCCAGTAGCGTCGACCAAACCATCGGTCATCTGCTACTTATCTCTCACCGATATGACGAGCTATTTTTAAATTTGTAAGACGGAATCTCATCTCTACATTTTCCAGAAAATCTCACCTTCAAGAACGTCAGCAGAGAATTACCCAATCCATTATTTCCTTACTCGGTGTAATGATAGAATAAGCTTCACCCAGCTTGTGGCGTCGCTACTTTGGCTTGAAATTTTAGGTTGCGGAACTCTTCAGATGGTGTAGTCTATTATTAGCACACCCCAGATACGGGATTCGTCGAAGTCCTAGCATTGGAAGGCAACTGGATGAAAACGGAGAAGTAATGAGCACAGCCGCAGATTTCTACGTCTCGGAGATCATTGTATAACAACTTTCTGGAACATTATCTCCAAGGAAGTAAATATATCGCACACCAGATTAATTAGTTAATCCATTGAAGAAACAAAGTAAATGCACTCACTATAAAACCCAACAAACAAACAACTCCAGTCCTACCTCCATAATCCCGTAAACCCACGCGCACACTGGGTACTAAAATAGTAACCCACGTCCTAAACAACAAAATTCAAAATTCCAAAATCCACCTAAACAAGTGTCTTTGAAGAAACCCTCCTCGCTACAACTCACCTCACGGCTCTCATCCATTTATGCTTAACAACAAACAGCCAAACAGAGCCGAAATTCACGTTTCGGCACTTGAGAGGATGAGAACGCCCTCCGAGTGGCGTTTGTTGGTGGACTGTTAGTGAGTCGTTGGGACACCACCTTCCCAATGGACTGGCTATTTTAAGCTCTCGTCTACTTCTAGGAAGAACAAAACTTGGGATAGAAGGATAGAACTCTGCGAGAGGAAGAATCGAGGTGGTTAAAAATATAAGAAGAAACGGGAAATTAAAGGGCGCTCTGCCAAAAAAAATTGAATGAGCACTCTCCCATAACGAGAAATTAGCAAGAAAGATCAGTCACAGTTCACAAAGCAAAAGTAGAAAATAAAATTTAAAATGTTTTTGTATTTCCAAGAAAGAGTGTAATTAATTATTGAACCAGCCGCCTCCACTGGTCCTAAGATATCGGCGTTTTTAAATGACAGAAAAAAATAAAAAGCAGCTCAACGAAGAGAACGTATGTACATCTATAATGTGTCGGTCGTAATAAAGGGTGCAGCGCACGAAGCGCGCAAATGAAGGTTGTGAAGCATGCTTTCGCATGGAGGTAGTGGTAGTATGGTAAGTGAGGATTTTTCGTTTCCTCGTAAATTTTTTGCGGATCGTCTTTGTTCTCATCTCGGATCCATCTTTTGATTCATGTCTTGCTCCCATCTTTCGACATGCTTTTTTTCTCCGGGACTCCTCATCTTGTGGGACTAGGGTTGTCTAATATATGAAAGGTTGTGAAGTGGTTGTTCAAGCGTAGAACCAGTACTCAGCAGCGTAAGGAACAGAGATGACACCAGTTCCATTGCAAGGAGTTGTAACACCTCCAGCAGTCTCAATTCGGTAAACCTGCTCAAGACCAACTGAAGTGTGAACATAGTTGAGCTTTGCAATAAGCTTGAGCCAATCAACAGCACCAGTTCCCAGGGGACCCTTGCTAGCAGCAGCAGGTGCCTTAACATTCTCGGTCTTGTTGGCGTACAAAATCTTGGACTTGGTGCTCAAATCGAAGACTGGGACACCGGCCGCATCGAAGTAATGGTTTCCGAGAACTGGCATGGCCATTCTCTTTGCTGCTGTTCGGACATTCAATGCTCCTGAGTCGACAGGCTGGTTGACAACTACACTGGTGAGGGTGTGGAGAAAGTCTGGGTTGGTGTATGCGAGGGATGTGACATCGTAGAGGGTTGCGATTGCTCCAATTGCCTTTCCTGTTGCTCCTGCTGCTTCACAAGTATAGTTTTGAATACCATGACCGAGGGCTACGTATGCGAGGGAGAGGGTGGTGGTGGAGAGATCTGGGACGGCTGGGGAATGTGTTAGTTGAATTTATTGGAAAAGTGAGATAATTGGCAACTTACCACCACTGGCTGGGATTTTTGGAGCGGAAGAGGCACTGGGAGCTGAGCTGCTAGTGGCAACGGCTGTTGAAGTGGCATCCTTAATAGTTTGGCTGGCAGATGATGTAGTTGCTGGGGCAGCGGTTGTTGAACTTGCTGGTCCACCACAGGCATCTTTAACTGGAGCGGCTGCTGACAAGACCATCATGGAGGAGAGAGCGAGGCTCTGGACGATGGTGCGTAATGAAGGCATTTTGAAATTGGTGTGTGTGAGAGAGAACTGTAGAAGCAATTCGGATTTTGTAGAAGGAAGTGGAAGATTTGGTGTTCTTGTAGATTCAAGATGTGTTTGTGTGAGGTAGATTGAAAAGTAAATTGCAGGTTGAACAGGCGCCTATTTCACTGATGAAGAAATCGGAGATGGAAATAGAATTCAAGGTGAGACGAGAGACGAGAGACGAGAGAAGTCGAGGAAATGTGAATGCGACTGATGCTGAAGTGAAGCTGGAATGAGATGGATTGAATGAAGATTACTTCCACTTGGGGACAGAGAAGTCTTATACTTTCTTCACTCACGATATTCGGTATCCTGTCCGTCGGAATTGCAGTCTAGGATGGTATGGTACACCACCTCTAGCCAACCTCCACTGCAGACCAGGTAAATTGATGCTAAAATTGCTCCTGCAGGTGGCGTTTGGTGCAGGAGGAAGGCGCGGAAAGCCCCTGCGGGCAACCTTGTCACTACCACCCTTCCTCACCCCCTTGCTCGCTTCCCTGCTCGCTTGCTTCCCCTGCTCGCCCCTCCAAAAATTGGCATCCCCCCCCCTTGCTGACCCTCTTTCGCTCTCGTGCTTTCTTCTCCGTGGTTGTTGCCCGTCTACTAAGCATCTTACCCCAGCAATAGTCTAGTAGTGTAGGCTAGTCGGCCGCTACTCTATCCGTGCCGCTACTAAAGCAGTCAAGCGCCGTTTCTCCTCCAAACTTAGCAACGATCAACCCTTTCAAGCGACGGAAGCGACCTCTACCGCGGGGCTGACCACTCAAGAACCCGAAGCGCTGTCAGATATTCTCTCTCTGCCCATACGGCCTGATTCCAAACATTGGTCCAACAACCGCGAGAGATGGAAGGTAGAGAGAATGCCACGTTCTACTGCGCTTGACGCAGAATCTCTTCATGACTGCGAATTAGTACAAATGAGTACGTACACAGAACATAACTGATCCTAACGAATATTCCCGAGTCGTCCCTCGGACTTTCAGGCTGTCATTCAGATGCTCCGCTCAAGGAGGACTCCGTGCACCGTGACACCTGTGAGTAGATTCGTGTGGAGTTTTCTTGATTCCATCCCGCAATCACAGATTACTGTACAGATGCCACATTCTCCGACTCATCAATAGTAAACATCTACAGCATCAGATCTGAAAAAAGGTGGTGTACACATGCCTAAACACTTGAAGAAAGCTACTCTCCGACAAGGACTCGTCATACTCACGTCGTGCTACCACACAGCTTCCACTTCCACCAATAACATCTCCCATCCGACTTACAATACTTCTCTGTAGGCTTTGTTGTCCATGTTTACATGCACATGTACCGTCCGAAGGAGCCAAAATGTCGAGTCGCTCTCAAAACTCGGATTCAGATCCTGGTCACCACAACACAAACTATTCCGCTTTCTCCTCGCTGTATTCAAGCCTTTAGACCCGCTTTGAGAACCCCTCAATACCGTTCTGACATTTCACGAACGTGCGTTACGAGCTGATAGGGCAAACGGTTCGACTGCCGTGGCACTTGGAGGTCAGTGAGCTGCTCAATGTCGCTCCTCCAGACGATCCGGGGTCATTTTTGCGCGGAAACCCAAGAACCCAAGCCGTTTCGATCGTCCTCGCTTGATCGCTTGGACACAACACACGTTTGATGTTCAAAACAATGTTTGGAAAACAAGAACATCAGATGAAAAGAAATCATCTGTGCAATCCCAACAGCATTTCCCCTCTCATCTCGCTATCTTCCGATGCATGTCTAGCCTTACAGCAACACAAGAGAAACCGAGATGATTTCTCTTCAATTGAAGTTATTGTAGAACCCTGAACCCGTGCCTCTGTAACAAATGTTGAGACGAAGAACCCCCTTTACAACGGTTTCAACGAAACGTTTTCTCTGCTGACTGATTCCAAACTGCCATCCCACCGCCAACATTAAACTTCTCACATCCTAGAATACTCACGAGCCTCATCTTTGTAAGCTATGCCATCCGATCCCACACAACTCTCCACGGTGTTCTCCTCTCACCCCTTGAAGGGTACGTATCTCACCACGTACTCAACCGCGTTACGCAGACTAATCTTCCTCTCCCGAGTCCCAAGTTTTCCATTCCTTATCATCATCAATACAATCAGCAAAACGTAGCAGCACGTAATATCGACAAAGATTCCAAATGAAGCAAGCCATTTCCGTGACGTGCTAAATTGAATCGACTACGCGCCATTGCGACCACAGAATAAATTGAAAGAACTACTCCCTACCGATCGAGAGAGTTCCTCGAGCACAACATTCTTTTTTCCGAGCGCATCGCCCATTGGCTCGTCGACAGGCACAGATCGAATTCGGAGCAATATTTACTTTTCGAGAAGGTTTTTGGACACCCCATGCTCACGATGGCTTGAACTTTACGCCCTGCCTATGCCTCTTCGATATTTCTTCAAGTACCCATGTCCAACATGCGCTAGAACCACCAACAACACCCAAGGTTGTCTCCATTGTGGTTGTACTCCGTACGCCTCCCAACCGCATCGGAAGCGGTCGTAGTGGTCTCCTTCTGGTCTGGGCTTTTGGGGCACTTGAAGGATGGAGATGCTTTGGCCCTCTCCCTGTCAGCCATGTGCCTCAGCATGCAAGTCCAGTAGTGCTGACCGGCTTGCTTCCATTGCTTCTCGTACGAAAGTGCTCGGTTGTTTTCTTGCCGTTGGGAGAAACTCAAACGGCAGATTTTTTTTAATTTATTCGAAGAAAGACGGGATGAACTCTTTGATTCATGAATGTTTCAACGTCAGGACGGGGGAAACGAATATGCTTTACGAGCTGTCTACCTTGCATTTGCAGAAAACTAAATGGAAATGAGGAGATAGGTAGTAAAATGCTTCTCACCAGCTCCAACAACGGCGAATTGTCAATTTACCCAAGGCTACCTAGATCGCGGCAAGACATCTCTTCTCGGTGACCTCTGCATATGTTCCACCCCTGCCATGTCCGCGATTAAACAGGCAATAAGCGCATGCATGTCAACCTGAACACCTTTCCTCTTCGGGCTTTATTTGCTGTCTTTTCTCTTCCCCATCGGTAAAGACAAGGGTTGGGAAAGGCAGCAAATACAGGGAACATGCGTCTATTTCCGTAGCTAATTATGGACATTTTCCTCCCCTCCCATTCGTTCATTCGCGCGGCCGGGGCCTAGGGTAGAAAGCGGGGAAGATAAATGGCTGTTAATCTTTCCCCTTTTAGATATATTTGCTGATGGAAAGGCGAGAAGCCGAGATGCGGTGTAATGGTGGGTTGTTGGTTGTTGGTTTTTCCTCCACGTGCTAGATTTTCTAGAATCTGACGGTTCCAATCTATTAGAGTTGTGATGTGAGCAGGCTGTCTTTTTCTGTAAAGAGATATTTTTGTTGAAGATCATTTTGGAATCTTGGATGGGAATCTGGGCGTGGGAATCTTTGGAGGATGGGGAGATGGAGGAATTCCCGTGATGAGAAGAACTTCGGCGTATCATGTGATGTGGGATTCTGTTTCTTAGATGGGTGCAAGTGCTTTAGCTATGGTGCTGAGTGTACAGTACTGCCACGGTACTCGTGCTTCTCTGTATTGCCGGCTTGGTGTGATTGGGCGGAGTTTTCGAGAGAGCTCGGTGTGTTGGTCGAAGTACAAACTGCGAAGGATTAGGTTTGTGTTCCCGATATTAGAAAGTATCGGTGTTGAGGCTCAATTTTATTTCTTACTTCAAGTACCGTTGTACAAATGCATTGTGAGTGTTTGATAACCTGCGAGTTCTGAACCTTGCATCTCTTTCGGGAAACAAATTCTTGCTGAAAAAGGTCTGATCCTCGTAAAGACAAAGTTCTGTTAGGGTTCAGGGTCTCAAACCAGAGAAACTCTGTCATCATTTGAGGGTGTGATGAGAATCCCAAGTCCAAGCTGAACTCTTGATTTTTGGTGTTGATAGCTAGTTCACCGAAGATGCCGGTAACCAAGGAGATGCGGGAAATTGCTTTGCTTGCATAGAGTTGAGTTCATCCATTGTTGGAAAGGGACACATTGAAACAGCAAGGAGAAATGTTTCGAGACTTGAGAGGATTGCCGTACTCGGTACTTGCAGGATTGGGTTGAATGGTGTCGTGCGTGTACAGGGCTGATGAGAGGTGCGAACTGCTTGGTGATAATGCCCCTATTCAGAAGATGGGATGAACATTCCTTCCTGATGGAAAGAATGAAACGATGAAACTTTGTGGAGAAATGTTTCCGTGTTTCGAGAGGATTCGCCGTCCTTGACTTACAGGACTAGGGAGGTTGAAGTTCAATGGTGGTGTGAACAAGGCAATTCCCAGCTGGAAAGACAAGAGATTCCCCTATCCAAATTCCAGAGGATCTGATGATCTTCTCCAGGTTCTCGGTGGCTTCCACGTTTTCTTCTTCTCCTGAAACGAAACATTATGCTTTTTGGTGCTGGTGCGTGGGACAAATGCAGCCCCTATTCAACAACACCCTGGATATGTTACCCACACATCAATTGATCAACATCTACGCAGGGAAAGAATGATTCCCACGTTTTCTGAAACGATTTCTGATGCTGAGTTCGTCCTCCCGAAGATATGGTTACTGCTTGAAATACGACTTCGATAAAACAAAGTTGTTTATCCGGAAAACGTTTGTACTCGTAGAACAGTGGGGGTGGTGATGGGATGAAATGTGAAACAGGCACCACAAGTTCTATCCCTGCCTCCAGCTCCACCCCGCATTTCTTTCAAGAACATCAAACGTCCATCCCAGGTTTTTCAAGTGAACAATAATCCAGGTTTTCCATGGTGGGTTCGCTCGTCCTCGGGGGTTTGAAACAGAGATAGGAAATCCTCCGCTTTTGCGATTGTTTATCCATCTTATCGCAGGTTGTTCCTGGGGTTCAAGGTGTTGATGGCTGGTGTTCTTGGGGTGAGGATTATGAAACGAAACATTTCTTATTTCCCCTTTCAGACGAGCTGCGATGACGCGATGAGGTTGAAACGAAGTGGAAAGGTTTATGTTGTATTGCATATTACACATCTCACCACTTCGCCCTCATTCTCTTTGCTTGTTGCCTTCTTATTTTGTGTTTGGTGTTGGTGTTTCTTTCGCACAGAGGGCTGTGGACCTCCAGACTTTTGTGGTAGTTTCAGGTTTTTGCAATTCCTTACAGAGACACTCCACTCCTTCTTGACTCTTTACTCAATCACACTGGGCTTATTGATTGGAAACATCTTCTAAGGATTTGATACAGAGACGTTTTTCAGATAGATTACCTTTGGAGAACGGTATTCAGCCATCTTCCCATATCTTTTTGGAGAATGCAAAAGCATGACCGCAGGAGGTACGTACCAATATCTCCAGCTTAGAGTTGACAGATTCCCAAGCAGTCGAACTTTGGACGTGGTTACTATAAGTTCATTTATCGGTCTTATTAAAATCTCTTAGATGGGAAAGCTTGGTGGTTGGGAAACGTGATTTGGCCGGCTTGTTGCGGGTTTAGCTTGCCTGCGGGCCGAGCCGTAGGAGGTTTGTCCGAGTGAGATATTTGGGAAGGATGAATGGTTGAAGTAATTAGTGCGTGGCAGGAGATTTTCTTGAATTCTTGCAAAAATTACTATTCGAGTGTCTCATTTAGTCCTATTCGTTATTGCTAGTTGTTTCTTGATTCCCCAACTGAAGAGTGCGATAATCTGACTGAACTCAACTTTCATCTACTCTTCCAGGTGGTACATACGCTCGAAATTCAGTTTATATAATTGTTTGATTAACTACGCGTTGTCTCTTAGTAATCCTAGAGACTTTTCCTTTCCTTTTCTCCAATTTTAAATGCCAATGCCTGTAGGAACCCCAGGTTTTATTCTCCGTACATCACCTACTTCTTCATATCCTAAGAAATCCCCAGACAAGTTAGGCTCTTAAACAGAATCTAGAATTTTCCCCGGTTTTTTCAATGCTAATTCATATCATAGATGTAATTGTTCTAGACCCGTTCGCACTATTGCTTGCAAGGGAAGGTCTACTCAGACAAAAGACTGTCCCTCACTAAATCAATACGCGAGGGTTGTTTCTGGCACCTTGGTTCTAAAAATATCACAAAACCTCACGGGTGTATTCAAGCGGGCTGCCAATTCTTTCTACATGATTGGACAAGCTGACATTGAGACATTCTCCCACTGAAGAGATTCTTCCGATGATGATCAGTGGCGAACTTCTACCACGAGTGAGAACCTGGGTACGGGACACTCTTTCACTATTGGATTTATTTATATCTTAGTGACAAATACCCGATACAGAAGGATGGAGCGGTAGTGCAGTTTTATATTGTCTCGGTGATAGTTCTAGGCAGAAAAGTTCGAGCTCGATAGGAAAGTGACAGGTAGAGAGACACAGAAACTCGCTTCAACACATCAGAGCACTTCAAGAGAAACACTACCCTATCGAGAAAGGCTTTTATTCTGAATGGAGAAACAAGTTAGCTTCACATTTCTAGTTTGTTGCTTCACATCGCGGAAACCACGACTCGTTATCGTGGGCTGCTGACACTATGCAGCCAATGTCGGTAGAGGGTCCATAAATAGAACCGTGATGCTGTACTTTTTCTTCAATACTACAACAATCATAATAGAAAATGAAGAAAGTGACGGGCGGTTAACGGGCAATTGGAATTTTCTGATAGAGGGATGCTCAATGTAACTTGACTGCACATCAATTCTCAACCACGCATTACAACAGCAAGATATTTGATAAACAGTAGAAGATATATTTAGAACTCCACTAGAAATCAGCCATGTGACAAAGATACCAACCTTGACCCACTGTCATTCCTCCAACTATCGCGCATGGAATATTCTCATCCTCGGGAAGACATCATTCCGGACTATTAATCGAACAAATGAACTAATTACTGCCCTCCTGAGGATCTATTTACTACATGCTAATGCCGAAATCCTCTACTACTCCCCACCTGATTCGAGAATGTAAATATTAAACAGTTGCACGACTCAACTGCCAAACTCCCATGTCCGGAGACCTCCTGTACCGAAGAAATCAATATACGAAATCTCCATTCGGATCTCTTCCTCTCAAGTCTACAAGGGAAAGATAAAAACAAACCCAGTACTCCACTATTGTACAGTATCTATATGTACGAACGTTTTCCTGCAAAGTAACCACCCAACCAAGAAAAAACTAATTACCCCATTTCGCATCCCTCCACCAAAAAAACCTTGGTAACAAAGATAAAGTGCTTACTTCATTAATTAAATATTGGACCCTCCCACTAACAAAAGTGCAAAAAACCTTTAAATCCTTGCTCTTACATACACTCCCGTACTCGAGTACGAACCACAGGGCACCACAGGCGCTTAACCCGCCTCGCCAATTTTTCTCAACACGTACCCACCTGCCTAACATGTGGGTTGCTCCCGCTTATGTGTACTACAGTAGTAAGAGCGGATGTTTGCTCGGGAAATATGCACCTAATTTACCCCCCCGAAAATAGATCCCAATGTCACACACACAGAAGATGAAGGCGTTCGGCCCTTGGACACGCCGTGTGAGGGGTTGATGTCCAAAAATGCCCCACTAAAAGAAAGACAGCTAACATTTCCCGAATTAGAAATGGATGTTGGAGATCCCGATGCAAGGTGGATTCTTAGCTCGTGACTTTTTTTCTTCTTTCCGATTCAGATAGATTTGATTTTACGAGAAATGATTGATCTTTTGCTTTCTGGAGGTGTATGATGTTTTTGAGGCGCTTGAGGAAACTTTGGTGATTTAATAGACGCCAGCGTCTGCGTTTGTCTCGTCTTTGTTGCGGAGTCGTGGGGATCTTGTTTTGCTCCGTTCATTGGTTGGTTTTTTGGTGTTGTCTGAAGCGCCCTCCAATAGTATCGTGACAGCATTTGGGATTGAAGCGCCTCCATTGTTTAGCAGGGCATGAGAGCCTCTCGATTTGACCTAGCAGGGCTATGATGAAGATGGGAGAGATGCCTGGTGTATATGTTAGGGTCGTGGCCACCCTCTTTTCCATCCGGTGGGATGGTACTGATGGTGTGTAGGTTTGGGTTGATGGCCTACGGTCGCGTTAGGTCTGATTTACTGATTGCCTGCAGTGGAAAATAGCTGTTTGAAGAAGCCATTAGTAAGATCCGGGCATTGAGGACCCAGAAAGATATCAGCGCCTTCCAACTACCTTCGCGTAGCTTGCGATCATGAGATATGAGGATTGGGCGCCTCGTAAGTTTAGATCGGTTACAGTTCTTCCCACCTTAAAATTTTCAAAGTATGATTACCCTTAGGATCCTTGGGGGTATCTTTCCTCCGATGAAAGAAGTATCCTACTCGTTCAGTAGTTTTTACCGCTACACCTCAATTAATTCCTCTCTACTAGATTACCCATATTTCCTGGAAGCTTGGAAGTATCGTTACGAACACCGTGATAGTTCCCGGGTTAGCTCATCCTTACGCGCCGTCATGGTTTTGATGTTTATTGGCATCAAACGATGTTGCAGTACCGAAGTTTGAAGAATACGATGACACCCTTTCAGATTTAAGGTTTACATGTTGAAGAATTGCGAGGCGTAGTTGCGTCTCTGTTCCCAGGGTACGTATAACAGAGCAGGGTACAATGGATGTACATGTGTAGATATCAGAAGCCATATATATGCGACGGCGTTTACTTCATCGAAATTGACCTCCACGAGGAATAAGAACTCGGTTCTAACGAAATAACGTTGCATTGAGGCTAGGTTGCGAAGGCTCTTAGAAGAACAAGGTCGATACGCCCAAGCTCTTATGCTACAACCTTTCAAGCGTCTGGATCCAGATTCGAATTCCGGACTCTAACAGAGCTGTTGTGCTAATAATAGCCCGGGCATCATCTAAAAAGGTTTCCAAGCGTGCTTCCTGACTTCCTAGACTCATGAGAATAATCAGGGAAGAGACTATCTCATCTTTAGATCGATTCAGGGTGGGAAATTAATTCGGTTTGGAGGCCGCTTGCTTCATTGAGACCACCGGCCAGTAAGTTAGGACTCCTGAGCTTTGCTCTGCCTACATTCCATCCTTCCAATGTCCTAGAAAACTCTTTACAGTTTGAAATATCATACGCAGGCACTTGAAAATCGATATTTGGAGAATGAGTGCAGCTTTTTCTAGACCCTCCCGCATAATATTTGCGTCTGGGGATACTCAAACGAAGGCTAGGTAGGTTCTCTTATTGTTTCCATGCTTAAACTCGGCGACAGCCCAAACCGCTCTCTTCTCTAATTAGCTAACCTTCAATCCTGTACTAAATCCAGGATGTCTGGCTGACGAGCTCTTTGGAATCCAAGATCCCGTCTGACAACTTAAAATAGCCCAACCACATTGATTATGGATGCCAACAGATGGCCACCCATCTACTCAACGCCACAAAAAATGGCACGCAAGAGGCCCTCCACCGTGTTGTTCATACTCTGGGTGGGTATGAGCTAGAATCAGTAAACTAATTTCCTTGTGTTCAATCCTCGCCGATTATGTGTTTTCCATTTTGTTGTGTCTCGCAGGATGAGATTGGGGCTCCTGGATTGGGACCAATGACCTTGATGCTGCAGATGTCTGCGTGTACCGTTGCAAAATCTTCCTCTCTTATTATGTTTCCAGCACTTAGTCCGGAATCAGCTTTCAAGATCGAAGTATTCAAGTGAGCCATGATATTTGTTCCCTTCGTTTTAAACAGATGGATCAAGCATTGCGCCTTCGCCTGAGCTGGTTAATCAAAGAGCTCAATATTCTTGTAACAATTAGCTTGTATTTCAACTCTCATTTGGCGAGACATGATCGTTACCCAGCTGAGAAACACAGACGCCGTACGGTTCCAGACTTCCCCACCTAGCGGTCACTTTATTAAATTGACCCACGGGAGAACGGGACACTCAACACATTGGTTACATTCGTGCTAGAAAATATGTCTGCAATTAGACAGCACGGTTTTCGATACGCAGAGACGTATACGGATGTTCAATGAAAACCCCCATGTGTGAGTTCAGATTCGGAATCCAGATTCTGGAGGGTGTTTGGGTTAAAAATAGTATACATACCTCCCAAAAAGGATACAAGATATCTATACATCCTCGGCCAGCAACACTTGAAGGATACCCAGCAGGAGAGCACATCATGCCATACCGACTCTCCAAGATTCACCCCACAGAACCCGTCTGACGCTTTAAAAATAGCTCAACCATGACTCCAACAACATCCCACCAACACCCACCGAAAGTACCAATCACCAGTTTACCGAACTTACATTTGGTTGGCTCGTGATCTTGAGCTTAAGTGTGCAAGGAAAGTAGTAGCGAGGTCTTTCTTTCGGGATTGGAAATCTCATCTAAGGGATTCTGAGACATGCGGACTAAAGATTGGATGAGTATTCAAGAGACCCCTGTCAGAGGAAGCTACTGACTGTCAAAAACCACGGCTGGAATTGTGTGGACGATACAAGCAAGATAATCCTCTTTGGTGATACGACAGAGGGGGTAGCCTTGCGTGTATTGATGAACTTATGTTTGTCAATTGTGGGTGCTCATACTATCGTCAAGTAGAGAAGACACTGGTTGCTGAAAAAAGTTATATTCGTACGGTCTGTTTCTCCCTCCGATTAAATGTACATAACCTGATCTCTTCTGAAGCGAGTGATGAAGGTATTGTCTGCCCATATCTGCATATGCCGAATATATTTCCAGCCACTGAGCCAAGTCGACGTAATCTTCCTCTATTCTACACTTTTGAACCCCCTTTTTCTGGTGAAACCTAGATTTCAATGTTGCAAGGCTCTTCTATTCCCTCTCGTTAGTTGTAAATACCGAACTTCGGAACATCCAGCACTACCAAGAATTGCGAGAATTCATTACCATCCCCCCAACTTTTCCTTCAACGGAAGAATACAGCTGAGATACTTCCAATAATCCTGACCACTCAATAAAATACAAACTAAATTTCCTCTTCTCGGTCGAACCACCAGGGACCTCCCCCCTAGAACATGACTATCATCCACTTACTCGTTCACAAACCCCTGCACTCCATGACCCTCTCAACACTACCACAACCCAAAAACCCCATTTCCCTTCCATCTTCTTCTCTCTCTCATAACTGATACAAAAAATCTCAGTGAAACAATCTAAAATTTCACGAAAGTCATCGGGGGTATTCTTAGAAAATTTCCAGTTTAGAACCTTTCGTCTACACAAACTTACCTACTCTCCATCAATCCCAGAACTTCAGTAGGCGATCTTGAATATTGAAGTTGCTTCTATCCTATTTAACTATACATCTACACACCACACGACTTGCTATAACTGCATCCCACTCTCTCTCCATCCCTTGATCCTACGATTCAGAAATTTAAAAGATATAACTTCCTCACCTCCCCGCCCTTTCCACAAAAACATATCTTCACCTCATGAAACAAGAATCCAGAATACATATATCCCCCCTAGACACCACAGAAAAAGCCAGAATAGGTTGCAAAAGAATTTAAGCTATTTGATAAATCGAGAAAGAACCTCGATACAAAAGGAGAAAAGAGCGCGGTATACCATTCATCAAAAGTAACCATTTATTCTCATTCCTCAAATTCTAATTTCTAAATCTTTTCCACATCTCCCCGCCTTCACTTCCCTATACATATTAATACATCATCATCCCACAAATTCCTATACAACTACCCTCTCCTCTGCCCCTCCCCCTCCGTCCAAAAAAAAGCCAAAAATCCGAAGAAGAAAAAAGAAAAAAAGAAAAAAAAAGAAAAAAAGAAAAAAAGAAAAGAGACCAAAGAACAACAACCCACAACCTCTACCTCTACCCAATTCCAGTCCACCACTCCACCCCGCACGCCTCAACACCCAACACCCAACACCCAACCCTAAGCCTCCATCCACACTACACTCACCTAAATCCTCACAATCCTCTCTTTCCTCTCCTCTCCTCTCCTCTCCTCTCCTCTCCTCTCCTCTCCTCTCCTCTCCTCTCCCCTCTCCTCACTCTCCTCACCTTCCTCTCCTTCCTCTCCTCTCACCCCACCGCACAGTACAGTTCAAACCACCCACAATTCAAACCACCCACAATTCAAACCACCCACAATTCAAACCACCCACAATCACCCACTAACCACCCACCAAACAAAAAAAAAAGAGCCAAGGAGAAACCCAAGCCCCAACCAGGAAACACAAACATAAACAACCTCAAATCACAAAGTCTTCCTCTTTCCAACCATCTAAAAGCAGCTAGAGCTAACTATTATAGTACTCTATCGTTTAAATTCAATACCTACGGAATAAATTGAATAAATTGAATAAATTGAATAAATTGAATAAATTGAATAAATTGAATAAATTGAATAAATTGAATAAATTGAATAAATTGAATAAATTGAATAAATTGAATAAATTGAATAAATTGAATAAATTGAATAAATTGAATAAATTGAATAAATTGAATAATAACATATTAGTAGTAAAGTTTCAACACGCGAGACTCCTTATATTACTTCCTATTAGAGTTATCCTACATGTCACAAAGTAGACCTTCAATCCCAGAGGAGAAAAAAGTTGGAAAAAGTACTATTTGACTACCACCTCACTGCCTCACTCGATCAAGAGGAAGCGTAAGTTACCAAGAGCACTAATACAGCAGAGAATAAAGCAACCCTCACTGGCTCAAAAACAACCAACAAACTCCCCATATCTATGTCCCGTGACCCCATCTTTCCCATATCCTCTACCCTTTATCCCCAACTCCAGACTCATGGTCATGTTCATGTGCAAAAGGAAGCAATCTATTGAGGAGTAGAAATATTTTAATACTTCTCCGCACGTTGAACAGCGCCGAATCGAGTATTACCTTGATCAAAGATCTACAAGTTATCTCAGTACATACATTATCACAAAAAAGAGCCGAATCAAGAGTTAGAAGACTTACAGCATAAACACCCTTCAAAAAGGTATCACCCAGAATATCAAAAGGCAAAGTACCACGGGATTGGATACCTCCATAGATGGTACCATTACCAACATCCGCGAATCCCAAATCCTCCTTTTGGATGATAAATTGATTCTCACCAACCGCAACAGTGACAACAGGGAGTTTATCAATAGTCGTGGTGGATGGGTAGACCCAGCCTTGGTTGTTGCTATCATATTTCGCGCCCTTGATGGCGCCATAAACGGCCTGGCAGACGGCATCGGAGACGAGAGCAAGTGTGGTTCCGGTATCTGCAATAGCCTGGTTGCCATCTTTTTGAACGGGCGTGTTGTTGATAACAGTGGAGGTAGAGTCGAACATCCAGAAGCCTTGGGACTTGTCAACTGGAGTCCAGGCTATCTCCTGACCGGATGCTTGGACGGTGGCATCGTCGATGAAACCAAAGGTGTAGAAGGACTCTCCCTTGTCGGCCTCATTTGCATCTCGCCAGCTACCAAGCTTAGCCGTGAAGAGCTCAGCAGAAGCTGGGATTTCGTTTTCGGAAATCATGTTTTCGACGGGCGTGGCGACTTGGTTTGGTTGGACGGTATTGATTGATCCGAATGCGAGACCCAAAAGTCCATCGCCAGTGCCTTGGGCAAAGGAGTCTGCCATTACCTTTGCGAGTTCGATAGCTTGATTCTTGATGGCCAAGCCTCCAACAGTTACGGTGTCTGTTCCAACGATTCCAGAGGCTGAAGATCCATCGCCGTATGAGATCTGCCAAGTGGAATTGGCGGCTGTCTCGAAGGTGGAGGATTTGGCAGAGTCATAGATGTTGTGTCCAGCTGAAGTGCCTTGGGATAGAATGTTAGCGGGAAGGAGAGTGGACCAGACCTATAAATTGCATTAGAAGTTGTCTTGAAGGAACGAAATGAGAAAGATCATACCCAGAGATCTGCTGAACCAGTATCAAAGTCCAAGTTGAGAGTTTGGGCTGGTGTACCAATAGAGACTGGGCAAAGATACAAAGAGTCGTTTTGAATATCCTCAGCGGGTACTTTGCCTGTTGTAGTTGGAGTCTTCTTTGCTAGAACTCGAGAGGTGATGGAGCTGCCACCAAACTTGTGAAAGCTTGCGGTGCCATCGGTCTTGGACTTCTCTTGGAAGTATGGACCTGGTTGAGTAGGTTCAAAACCCCACTTGTTGAGGAGGTAGGCGTAAGACTTGATTCCGGACTTCTTGTAGTTCTTGTTGGTGGTAATTGGCACCTTGGTCAGTCCCTTGAGAGTGGAAGGAAGAGTGGTAGGCATGTTGAATGGTATGAATGTGTTTGTGTTAAAGAAGTGTGATTGGTGTGTATTGCAGGTGGTGTTTGTTTGTAGGTTGTGTGTTGAGAGAAGTGTTGAAGATGTGTGAAGAATGGAAACTTGGGGAAGACGGAAGCCACCCACCCTTTATATCCTTCCCCGTCCAGTGTTTGAGGGCTGCTACCTTTGAGACTGAGACTCGCTGCGGGAAAGACCGACCAACCACCCACTTGAGCTGTGAATAAGGAAAGAACGACCAGAGGGGCAAAAACCAGACATGGATAAGGTGAAGGTTGCTCCGCTAACCCCTCCCCCTCCATGTGGACAGGAAATGCGGCAATAAGGTAGTACCTGCCTACCTAGCCCCATTACGAGCATTCCAACGTTCCAAAGACAATTGAAGTTTATTGTTTTTAATAGTTTGAACAATAAACTTCAATGTCACACAGAGTTAGAACAACGAACGAGAGAAACAAGTGCGAACCTCTATTACTCCCGCTTTTCTTTTTGGTGTTCTGGTGTAATAAGACTCACAAACTCAAAGAATAGAACCCCTTAACTCACATCTCCTAGGGCAAGAACAAGGTTCTCCTAGTTCAATGCAGCGTCATCGCCTCCGCCGCAGCCAAGTAAAGCTTGTTCAGACCGCCACCAGGGTGCCATCTTGGAGCAAGGCAAGATGTACAAGGAGTGGAGTCGTGAACTCGCGATATGAGGTGGATCATCTCGAGTTACCTGGTACGTGAGCTTCCAACTCCTGATATGAGTGGATGTATCCGGAGCAATAGGCCTGCTTCCACATGGTGCTAGTAAGTGATATGCGGTGATAAGGTGCCTCAACCAGTGGACATGTGTGCAAGTGTAAGTGCAAGATGGGGGTGTTTGATACCACCATCTCGTGCATTTCAGAGGTGTCACTGAGCCAAAGAAATGGTGACTGTGACCACCTCATCTCCATCAAGACGGAGAGGAAAGTTTGAAGGTGGCAAGAGCAAAAAGATAGTTCCATTCGTCAAGTTCCAATTCCTCAAACAAAGATGGTGTGAAGAAACTCGTCACAGCTACTGTAGACCCTTGCAAGCACCACCATCCCGTGCAACCATCGGCGTATTCCCCCACCAACCAACTCGCAGGACCTCCAAAGCCTCTTTCCCCATGAGCTCCTCCATCCAATATATTTCCTTTGGAAAAGCTTAAAATAAACATATCTTATCTACATGTACTAGTATATCGTACAGATTCATATCCATATCTCGTTATCGCCGATGAGGAAAATACCTCAGATATGAATGACATCATTTATTCCCCTACTCGCTTTCTCTTCCCCCCCCCCCCCCCCACACTTTTCGATAGCATCTTCTGTACCTAGGTATAGTTCCAGTGTAATTTCATGGGATTCAGACTATATGACTTTTTATTGACATGTCGGGTTGTATTGGAGGTTAGTCCTGTTGTGTTACTCTCGAGACTATTAAGAGAACGAGTGCTGGATTGGATGTTGAAGAATCCACCGTTACGATACTAAAAAGAGGCTTTCTTTGGAGATGTTGTGATATTGTACAGCTAGACGTCAGTACAACCCGAAGTCCTACTATCTTCAAGACTATTGAAAGAAGCGTAGTCCTAGAACCAGAACTAAACCTTAACCTCACACCTCCCCCACAAAAGTACACCCAACTCCCGTCAGCCACAATAAACCCAGTAGTCGTTTATTTTTGTATAACCAAGGTATCACAAACTTCCAAACAGCAACAATGCACAACAATACATCCTCTACAACAAAAAAACCACAAACAACACCCCACCCCTCAATAGCTTCTGACTCTCAATCATCACAAGTACAAAATAATCCTACTAACTAAGCTACTAAACCATAAAACTAACCGGGATGCCTCCGGGTGCCTCCGTGTGCCGCTACCCGACTAGCTCAACTAGCTCCAGGGCACCTAGCCTACTGGGTATCTCGCCAGTTAGCCTACCTACCTACTATCCCCAACTAGCTCCCGTCTACTATCTCCAACCACCTTAACTCCAACTAGGTAGCTCCCGTCAACTAGCCCCTCAAACTAGCCTACTACCTCAAACTATCTCGCCAGCCCCTATCCCACTAGCCTACTATCTTCACCTCGGGCAGTCTACTATCTCGCTAGCTTCCTTCTCGCTACCTACCCCCTATCCCGATATAAAACGGCCTACACAGCCACAGCCACAACCACGACCACGACCCTTCCAAACCATATCAAAAGTCAAAAGTCAAAAGTCAAAAGGTGAACCAACAACCATGTCAAGTCCCTAGGTTGAAAATCCAGTCATGTCCATACAAAATCCCTCACTGTGACTGATATTGTGATTATAATTGTCATTGTTAGAACACAAAACACAGAACCCAGGGATGAAGAGTCAGTCAGTTACATGTTACTTATTCAACCCCCCCCCCCCCCCCCCCCCCACAACAGGATGAAGGATAGCTTACTCACAACCACCACTTTCCCAAGATGATTCAAAAATATAAACAACTCCCAGAATAAATGAATATTCAATAACCCCAATTATTATTATTCCCCAAAGAAAGAAAGAAACACAAACAGAAATATACCTCCCTTCCTAAATAAGAACTATCATTCTCATTCTCATGATTCACAGCTAGGTTAAGACTATAACTACAACTATGACTGTACAACCAGGCATAGAAAGAGAGAGGGAGTACCAAAGTAAAAAATCCAGATATCAAAACCTCACCCCAAAAATTTCATTCACAAAGAAAAAAAGAGAGAACAAGAAAAGAGATGACATCCCAACATTCACCGCCCCACCAAAAGGTAGTAACCAGTAACCTTAAGCCGAGCCCAACATCCGTGATTCATAGCCCCAAAAGACCCCTCCATTGAGAGCAAAAATAATTAAGGGTCGAGTCAAAAAGAAAATACAGGAAAGCTTCGAAATAGAGAATCCTCCCTCTCAAATCTCTCGAGTCTCTCCCTCGAATGCACCACAACAACCATCCTCCCAGCACAATGGCGAAACCAAAAGTCCACAGGATCCACCGCGGAAACGAGTCCTGGATCAAGGACATCAAAGTCCTAACCTGCATCCTTCGCTTACGCTGCCAACCCGCCGTCGCCTACGTGAATATTGCCGAGTACCTACTCGCCGTGTGGCCCGTCGCCATGCTTCGTCTCGCGGGACGGAGATATTCTGCGGCTAGAGATCTACCAGCTGATTTGGATGCGATGAAGGAGTTGAAGGAGGAGTATACGAGTAGCTTCCTCCCGCGACTCTTCGAGACGTGTGAGAATGAGGAGGCGGATGCATGGAAAGTGGCTAGGGAGTGGGATGATGGTACTGTGAGGGAGATTTTGAAGCATACTGGTCTTGGGGAGTTGGGATATGAGGTCTGTGAGAAGGGGGAGATGGAGTTGCAGATTTTGTGGAGGAAGACGGGTGATTGGAGAGCTGGGTCGATTCCGGAGCCACGCAGGAAGAGCAAGAAAAGCTTTGAGGACCGTGTCGGGATATCGAAAGAGTACGATGGTACCATAGGCTCGACTTCTTTGTTATCTGTTCCGGAGACCAGTCTTGTTCGACAGAATTCTGTGGAGGCGGGGAAAGCAACTATTCAACTTCTACGACTTGGTCCACACGCGAATCCGAACAACAAGAAAGGCACGAGGAAAACCAACGACTCGACGCAAAACGCTTTTGCACACCAAGTCGCTGAGATTCAGACCGTTTCGGACTCACTGGATAATACACCCACAAAGCAAGCGCAACAAGCAACCCAGATGTTGTGTATCGAGGAAATGTGATGGAGAAAGATGTGTAGGCTGAGAAGTCGAAGGATGCTTTCGAACCTCGACACTCACAGCGGGTGCTTATAGCACGGTCATTTCTGCCTTAATGGCATCGAGATATCTATAACACAGATACAGGACTTTGAATACAGAACCGGCGAAATGGATTATGGGATTTGAAGGGGATTTTGATAAGTGATTAGCGTGGAGTTTGGTTTCTGGGAGCAACTACAACACTTGTTGCATACTTACCGCCTGGATTGATGATAGACTTACAATACACTTCTCTTCTGCATGCAAATCCACACGTTCCTTCTCGAGTATCAATTTGAAGTGTTCAAATGCATTCTTGACCCGCAGTTCTGGTCATGATGCAATGTGAAATAAGTAGGTCGGCGGGTGGATAAGTGTCTGCTTAGTTGGATTCCAACAATCTGGGAGTTGTTGTTTCATAAATAAAGCTGAAAGCAGCTTACTCCGTACATAAGCAACAGATTGACCACTCAACCCGCCGCGTCTCGTAAATTGGAGTCCAGTCCTCTAAGCGCCCAGGTGACGAATTTGGGAGAGACTTCGCCACATTTAAATAACGGAAGCCAATGGAGAGTCGTAATCAATCTTGAGAGGTATGAGAGATGTGTCGCATCAATTGAGTTTCAGAAGTTTTGACGAGAATTGATGGAAAATGACGGGAATTGACAAGAACTGACGATGCAGGCAATATTGAAGAGGAGTGCCAGCAAGGAGTTGAGAGTGGAGTGTTGAAGTTCTCAGCCCCCAATTTCGCACCTTCCTTCTCAGCCTTGCTAGCAGTGCGCCCCCTGTGATTGGTTGAATTAGCGGGGCCCAACCCCACCAAGGTTCGTTCCATGTTCCCCCCTCAGCGCAAGATGCCCAGAGCTGATGATTCCCGTGAGAAATACTTCAAGGGCTTACTCCTCCTCTTCCTCCTTATTATCCTGTTTTCCATAAAGAGTCCGTCGCATATCTCTTCTATCAATTTCAAGGGATTCCCATTCTCTTGCGACCAGGCAATCTCTCTCCCCCGCCATCACCAACCCCTCATCAACCGTTTTTGAAAGCCGACCAGCCTCCATCAGCTTCCTCCTCTATCATCCGATCTCCTACTCGGCAGCATCCAACTGTGCCTCATTACATACGCGAGCTTTTCTTTGCCTTGCTTTAGCATTTGCAGACCTCAAATCTACCGCACCAGTCGAATACCACCGCTGCTTCGTTGTTTGCTTTGTTCTCATCGCTAGAACCGGAATTGAAACAACTGATCTACATCGCATAATCACAAATCGAAATCATGTCTGATCTCGCAGGAAGAAAGGTCTTCAAGGTCTTTAACCAAGACTTCATCGTAGACGAGAGATATACTGTCACCAAGGAGTTAGGCCAGGGTGCTTATGGAATTGTTTGGTATGCCATCTTCCGCATCCCTTTGCGCAAGAACATCTGCTAACCCTTTGCAGCGCTGCCACCAACGGACAGACCCAAGAAGGAGTTGCGATCAAGAAGGTTACCAATGTCTTCAGCAAGAAGATTCTGGCGAAGCGTGCGCTACGAGAGATAAAGTTGCTACAACATTTCAGAGGACATCGCAATGTGCGTATATACATACAAGGGCAAGGAGAAGCACGGTTCTAACAACGGCAGATTACCTGTTTGTACGATATGGATATTCCTAGACCGGACAACTTCAACGAAACCTATCTCTATGAGGGTAAGATATGGCCATTCCAAATAGGCTAGGCGGCAACCGCTAACGTTTCCATCCAGAACTTATGGAATGCGATCTCGCTGCCATCATACGATCCGGTCAACCCCTCACTGACGCCCATTTCCAATCATTCATCTACCAAATCCTTTGTGGTCTGAAATATATCCATTCCGCCAATGTTCTTCATCGTGATTTGAAACCAGGAAATCTACTCGTCAATGCCGACTGCGAGTTGAAGATTTGCGATTTTGGTTTGGCTAGGGGATTTTCCGTGGACCCAGAAGAGAATGCGGGGTACATGACCGAGTATGTTGCCACTAGGTGGTACAGAGCTCCAGAAATTATGTTGAGTTTCCAAAGCTACACAAAAGCCAGTAAGTTGGACAAGTACCACGAAAAACAAATCCCTTCCTAACAAAACTAGTCGATGTTTGGTCGGTCGGCTGTATCTTGGCAGAGTTGCTCGGTGGGCGACCCTTCTTCAAGGGTCGTGATTATGTTGATCAACTCAACCAAATCCTCCACATTCTCGGAACACCAAACGAGGAGACCCTCTCCCGCATCGGATCCCCAAGAGCGCAGGAATATGTCCGAAACTTACCATTCATGGCCAAGAGACCTTTCCCGAGTCTTTTCCCAAATGCCAACCCAGATGCTCTGGACCTCCTGAACCACATGCTCGCATTCGATCCATCATCTCGAATCTCTGTCGAGGAAGCTCTCGAGCACCCATACCTTCACATCTGGCATGATGCTTCAGATGAGCCAGGATGCCCTACCACATTCAACTTCGACTTTGAAGTTGTCGAGGACGTTGGTGAGATGCGAAAGATGATCTTGGATGAGGTCGCTCGATTCCGTCAACACGTTCGAGTCCAACCTGGAGCACAAGGCGCAAACCAAGGTCCAGCAGTCCCAATTCCCCAAGGTGGTGGTGGAACCTGGGGGGCTGAGGATCCAAGACCTCAAGAGACCTACGGACAGAATGCAACTGGGTTGGAGCAGGATTTGCAAGGTGGTCTGGATGCTATGCACGCATAGATTTGGCATGATTAGAAATGAGTTGTGCTACGCTTTGGGTTTTTGTTTCTTCCGACATGGTCCAAATTTATTCTGATGGATAGCAAAGGACGATGAATTTATTTTGGCATCATGGTATGGTATGGTATGGATGGATGAAATGAAGGGGAGAGAAAGGATATGCTGTGAATTTTTTTTGTCTTTCTTTTTCTTTCGTGGGGAATATTTGGGGGGTTTGGCTGAACATGATGGATGGATGGTGATGAGTTTTTGGTTTTGGTTGGGGTTGGTCGGATGGGTTGGTGAGTGTGAGTGGGGGGGAAAGAAAAAGAGATCTCGTAATGAAAAAGATTTTGATGATTTTTTGTTATGATGATGGTTGGGCTCTCTGTCTACTTGAACTTGTGACTGTGACTGGACTATGCTTCCCTTGTTTTTCTTTTTCATTCTGGAATAAATCTTCGTATCCTTAAGGATATAGTATAGCATAACACCTCAGCAAAGAATGGGATGGGAATTCATCACTGGGTATAGATAATACCGTTGTATAATTACTAAATTGGTATTTTAAAAGAGGTGGTAGTATACTCTAAATATTTACCTAGCTTTTCCTCTTTTTTTCTATAGAGTAAGAAATAGAATTTAGAGAAACTTTATTTTCTTATACTAGTATTATAACTCTTCTTTTTAAAAGTGATAGTTAAAAATTCGGATGTTATTAAGAAATCTTTTTAATTTCTTTATTTCTTCGTTGATATTTCTTTAGAAGATGGTATTGTGTGAATTAGTAAGTAAAGTAGAGATATAGAAAGGAATACTAGATGTTCTTTTTTTATATTTAGAGACTAGAGTTTCTTTGATGTAGATTACTACTTGTAGGTTTTTGATTTAGATAGATGGAAAAGATGGGATTTATTATCGAGTTAAGTTCTTTTCTTTTACTTGGTTTTATAGTATTTTGAAAAGGGGGGGGGGTGTTAGTTTGTAATTTTTTCGGGTGGGGTATAGTCTTTTTTTATGTTAAAATGTCTTGTTGTATATTTCTCTTTATTATTATTATTTAGTTTATTATTATTGCTCGGTTTTTTATTGTCTAATAATCCGAAAGGGAAAATGAGAGAGCTGTAAACTTTTATTATTTTTATTTTCAAGTTTTAATTCATATTAAAGGAGAGAGGGAACTATCTCACTATTATATAGAAAGTTTCTCGAAGTTAATTTCATAGTTGGAATAACTCTGAATAGGGGAAGAGTACTATAATTATTAATACCATAATTTATTAAAAGTTGTCCTTGTAGCTAAATCGACGGTTCCGCTAAATTGCTCGAAAGGGTGTTCAATACTTGAACTTGAAAGCTTTATTGTAGAAAGTCTGACTTGATAGAATAAGAATGACAATTCCTTAGAGGCATACTTGAGAGATGAGATTGTAGAAGTAATCGAGAAAATAGTAGGAAGAATTAAGGATTATAACATTAGTAGGTGTTATATAAGGAACTAATGACTCCCCCCCCCGTTGCCCCCTTCGCATTACTTTATTTCAATACTTGTAGCCCTAATGTTTTTAGGAGTGTATAATCACTCCAATCAGAACTCGAAAATTAGATTAAGTCTTCGAGAAGAAGGTCAGGAAGAGAGAAGCACAGATATTCTGCTTTGTCAATCACATCTTCCTACACAACCTACAGCGGACAACAGATCCAGTCATCAAAACAAACTCCAAACACATCACAGGCACACACCGGTCAGCAAAGAATCGTGTGGAGATTAAATTATCCATTCATTGAAAAAAACCCCCCCATCAAACCCTCCCAAAAAAGCCAGCTCCAAAACCAAGACTAACTAGCTTCCATCCATCCATCCATCCATCCCACCATTTCATTTGCAAACCCCGTAAAAAAAGAGTTCATGTACACATAATAAACAAACCCCAACAGACAAACCCCCAACGAAGAAAAGGAAGGTGCAAAAAACGAAAACCCCCGAAAAAAGTGACAAGTACTAAACAAGGTATCCACATCGAACTACTCGATACGCCTTAACGCCTGTCCACATGATCGCCCCATCCAGGAAGAATCATCGTGCCAGCACAAAAGAGCGAAGAATTGAATCATCAAAAATTCCCATATCCAAAACGTCCTCCATCCCCGTTCCTAATTTCCTGTGTTCAATGTACGATATGTACTGTAAACCGTGTCATCCCAACCCATCGTCTCGAAACTCCACACTTCCACTTCCTTTCATCATCAAGCTCCCATCACGAAACAAAGAGACAAGCTGCCCCCTTATTTCTTAATAATAGCCTCATAAACAGAAAGCAACATCCCAATCCCACTCCCAACAATGGGACCCGCCCAACCCCCATAAAGCGCAGAATTGATCCTCGCGACATACTCCAAGTCCACCAGTCCCCCAAACGTAACATCCTGTCCATAAATCGCAAAGGACAATAACGCCTTGACGAGGTTATAAGTCATAGGATCAAAAGTATACGCAAACTGCTGTCCCTGACCCGCTCGCGCGCGCGGTTTACTCGTTAAATTGAAAAAGTAAGATGCGGTTAAGGGGATAAACAGACTGGTGAAAGCCCACAGTGTAGCAGGGCCCCAGAAGGAGGAGGTGAGGAGGAGGAAGAGATCCGGCGCTGCGACGGGGTAATCGCTCGAACCGAGGATGTCGAGGGCGGGGATGGTGAAGAGCCATTTGTTGGGGAGGAGTTCCTTGCGTAGGTTGAGGATCTCGAAGAAGTGGATGAGGGTTTGGATTACGACGAGTGAGGAGAGGGAGTCTCGGGTTGCTTGGGTGGTTTCTATGATTCCTGATTCGGTGTAGGCGGTTGAGACTTTGGAGCGGAGGACTGCTGTTCGGCGGTCGATCGCGTCTGCGACTACTGCTGGGGAGGGGGGGAGTGGGACGTTGGATGCGAATGAGAGGGCGGATGAGCGTGCTGGTGTTCGTGTAAGGGCTGAACGCGCGCGAGTGGTTGCTGGTTCGACTTCCGAATCGTCGCTGTGGTGTTTGTTAGTCGAGGCTTCTCATCAGTTTTCGCATGACGCGCATGAAGCGCGTGTTGGTGGTGGTAACTCACGTCGCAGCGAGGAAATCTTCAGTAGCTCTTGTAGTTCTGCGTCTAATCGCTTTGCTCACAGGTACGAGATCAGATACCACCGAAGCGCTTTCTCTCTTCACCGGGGAGTGGTTTCCTCTTCTCTCCCTCTTGTAATACGGATCGAGGCGCGAATCCCCCGAGAACAGGGCGGCGTTTTCGGCGAGGTATTCATCGAGTACGATTTCGATTTCACTCTTCTTCAATCCGTCATAACTGCGATAATTGTTAGTCTCGTATCAAGAGCTGCGCGAGCATGCGCGCGTGTTGAGGGTCCCTTACTTTTTGAAGTCGACGTGGTCGCATAGCTCGACGAGCTCGGCTTTGCGCATTTTCTGCAGCCAGGTTGATACGCCAGACATGATGAGGAATGCAAAAGATAGCGGGCGATTACGCGACTTGAAAGATATGGTTTGGCTGAAATTCTGGGTTGTGGCTTGTTTTGAAGAATGTTGAGTTGAAGTAAGAGGAGTTGTGTGTCAATGTGGGGGAACGGCGGGAGCTGGGGGTTTGGATGTCAACAACCCGCCTGAACCAGTGGGGCCACGCGATTGGTCCCGTTAAATGTGCTGGAGTAAACAAAGTATAGCCTCTTTGTCAATCAAGTATGTAGTAAGCGAGTTTTCGACTTCTTGGGTTCTTCTGACTTGTTCCAAAATAACAGAAGAAAGTCCAAAATCCTTAGTGGCAATACCCTCTTGCCTGCCTTGGGGACTGTTAGTGCGTTACCCGACGGATCACCAACTCGCGACACATACGAAAAACTAATTCTTCTCTTGCATGATTGGTGAGGGGACAGTCTCACAAAGTAACAGCTACCATGAAGAAGCTTTTTGAGCATATCAATGATTATTTACTCATGCCTTTTGTGCCTTCAATCTATGAAATGCACAAACCTCTCCTCTCCCTTCTTCATGATCCTAACCGGTATAAATCCCGGCCCTTGAATCTTCAAAGTGATGAGTGGGCTAGCAGTTCTCAAAGTCTTCCGAGCCTTCTCCTGCGCTTTCTTATAAACAACCCTCTTCTCCTCCTGGCTCATCTTCAGAACCTCCTCATCCGTAGCCCATTCATCAACAGCTAACTCGAACGAATATTTTTGAAAGATGGTAGCTAGGATCCCCATGATCTTCACCTGAGCTAATCTTCGTCCGACACATGATCTTGGTCCGTCGGAAAAGGGTAGATATGAACCTCGGACGGGATGGAATAATTTGGAATGAGAACTCTCTCCCGTGAACCCTCCAAACTCGTCTTGCACAGTTGCGCCATCGTCTTGTTGCTTGCCATTTTCGTTGGCCTTGATGAACCATCGTTCAGGTTTGAAATCATCGAGATCATCTTCTCGACCAGTCTCTTTGGATGGTTGAGTAGGCCAATATTTCGGACTCCTCTGCACACCCACAGTGTTTAACATTATTCGAGCGCCAGCAGGGAGAGTGTATCTCTTCCCCTCGACGGTAATATCTTGATCTGAATTGTCAGTAACACATTTTGGAATGGAAATGACGGGAGGCATTCGGCGAAGTTCTTCGTATAAAACAGCACCAGTCATTCCACCGAGAAGTGAGTTGATGGTAGATTCATAATCCCACGTCTCTGGTTCCTTATCCCCGAAGATGCTTTCAATTTCTTTCTGTACCAGACGTTGGGATTTAGGATTGATTGCCAATTCTGTGAGAGAAAAGTGGATGGAGTTCGCAGTCGTTTCGTGTCCAGCAACTATCATGACGAATGCATTCCCAAGAATATCAGAATCGGAAAGTTGTGCTTTTCCGGCCTTGCTATTTGGAGGTCCATTGTCTTGACCATAGGAGCTTTTGACGAGAGATCCCATGATATCCATTCCCTCGCTGGTCGTCTCACCAGCACGGGCTTGAATCACTTTCTGAGCGAAAAGTTCGTTCATATACTGACCCCAATTCACAAATGACTGATATGCTTCTTTGGTTGAGTGAAATGGCAGACGACCTAATTAAAATTAGTATTTGACTTCTGAAGAAGCAGTTTCAACTCACTCAAAATCCATTTCGGCATCAGCAATACCATCAGCATTCGCTCGAGTAGTACATTTAACGAGCGCTCAAAGCTCATTGTATGACCACCTGATGGAGTGTTACTGCTGTACACCGCATCCTGGGCACTTGCTTTCTCTTTCGGTGCCTCCCCATCCCATAATAATCGCACCCCAAATCCGATTCTGGAGATAATGTGTAACGTCAACCTCATCGTATCTTCCGGAACCTCGGTGATGGTTTTATTTCCCGTGCCATCCGGACCAAGCCATTTCCTAAGCATACCCTGAGTTTGCGCGCAAGACTCGGAGAAGACCAAAACATTATTCTTCTCGTTGAATCCCGGGGACGTGACTTTCCTATGCCTTTTCCAGTCCTGTCCCTCCAACGATATTATATTCCTCCCAAAGATTTCCATGATTTTATAGGACTCGAGTGGTTTCGGAAAGGCTGCCCCGCGCGACGTGATTTGATGGATAGCCTCCGCATTCGTAACCCAAACGTATATTCCCCCTGGGGCGACTATCAACTTCATCTCTCCTTCCTTCTTGATGGGTTCGTAAAGCATGGTCCACATCCAGTTTGTATGGTGAAGCCTTTCTGCGAATTAGCATCATTCTCCACGGGAGTTGGAGGGTGGCATACGTTAACCAACCGTCAGTCCATGCTGCGGGCAGTCGCTCCAATAAAGGTATCCAAAAATTGGATGTCACAAGCCAAAAGACGTTGAACGGCGTGATAGCTGCCGGTTAGTCAGTAGGAATTGCATCCGGGAAATATCAGCAGACTTACGGGCAATAGCATATGGCAGACCAGATCGTTTCGCGGCAGCAATATGCTTCATCAAGCCAGTCACATTTGAGTATAGCAACCATAGGGCGAGCCCAAGGGCAGTGATCGCAATGATTGAGACCATGGTGACAGGCGTTGCGAGGTGAAGAGAGAAAATAGGAAGATGGAAGAGATGGAACTTAAAATTGAAGGAGAAAATCAGAAAAGCTTACAACATGGATCAATTCCTCGGGCGCAACATGTTTGCGTCAGATGGCCTTGGGTCCTTGGATTGTACAAGTACTTGTATGGTATTGACCAAATGCGAGTACGCGGTGACGAGCGAGGAGCTACCGGGAAGCTGAGACGAGGGGTCCAGGAATTACCGTCAGCTAATTGGCTGCCAATATATACTGCAAAGACTCTTCCAAACACATCAAAGCTGTAGAACACGAGAGGAATTTTTGGTACACCCAATCCTCAAGTACTGGCTATCTCAATCCAGAGATATCGGTAAATAAGATCCGCTTAACCTACCAATTTGTTGTAGCAGTCATGCGTGGGATTGGCGGAGAATATCCGACAGGCACAGATCCAACAATGCCAAACCAATAAAATAATATGTGGACGATACCAGAACTTGGCAAAACATCGAGTTTGTTGGAGGACGAAGGGTAAAGATTGGATCGATGCAATCGAGGAATTATTTTTGTTGGACTGTTGTTGGTTTAATCCAGGTGTCTACCAATGAGAACAGAGCCCGGAGTGCTAACCTTGGTATTGGGAGACTTTGCTTTACCAAGCAGCTTGGGAATCTAAGTAACATTATTAGCAGTTTATGGGAAGAAAACAACCGTTGGACTTGAATCTGGCAAGACGAGTCTACTTGCACCAAAGGATTCTCTTACAGATTGTTGTACAAGCGAGACAAGGCATAGAGTTTGGTCTAAGATCCTTCTTGGGATTCGCCGGGTGAGGGTTAAAGAGCAAGAAACTGCAGGGGAAATCCTTGAAGAATCTAATATTTTCCATTGAATTATACTCCATCCATCTTCCTAAGGTAGAAGGAGTGTTTTTGATATTGAGAAGTAGGGCAACCACCTGGGGTTTTCTTCGCCCAGTGCAAAACACTTCAAAGTGAGAAGAAATAACGCTAAACTCCGCAGTTAATTACAGGATCATTGAACAATAAATATAAGAAACAATCGAAACAATCCAAGCATTACTTTACAGGAGGTTAAAGTCTCCCTTCCTTCAATATGGACCCACTAGGTAAGTAGCTAGCAATCAACACGTGACGCGGATGTCATGGGCTCCCGTCGCTTAGCGCGCCGCACAATTGAGCGGAGGACTTCCTCGAAAATACCAACAATTTCACGACAAATACTCTACGACGACCAACGGCAGAAAATCAGTCAAAATGGTAGGCGCATTCTTTCTTTTACCGCTCGTTGAGAAGGGGATATGGACGATTATCGCGATCGAAATTGGATTGGGGTGGAACGAGGGGCATTGAAATTGGGGAGCGTACATTTTTGCCCATCGAAACAATCAACCACGACCTCGAATTTCAGCATCAACCTATGGATTTGAAATCCTACGAAACTACGAGCACTACTCTTTCGAACAAAATTATGCTGGTTGATGGGGAAATTTGGATGCTTGAGATCGCGAAGATGGAATACACACGAAGAGTCTGAATGAGGGCTAACATCATACCCCTCACAGGTCAACGTACCCAAGACCAGACGTACCTACTGCAAGGGCAAGGACTGCAGAAAGCACACACAGCACAAGGTCACGCAATACAAGGCAGGAAAGGTACTTGGAACTCTCTCCCGAATTACAAAGTAGCCCCTCTGACTCGGAGTTTTTTCCCCAGGCCTCCCTCTTCGCGCAAGGAAAGCGTCGTTATGATCGTAAACAATCCGGTTATGGTGGTCAGACAAAGCCCGTTTTCCACAAGAAGGCAAAGACAACGAAGAAGGTCGTGTTAAGATTGGAGTGCACATCATGCAAGACAAAGGCACAATTGGCGTTGAAGAGATGCAAGCATTTCGAACTTGGGTACGTTTTCTTCTTCCCTCAGGGTTCACACAAAAGGTGTAGGCTTCAATTTGGAATACGGGGACTAATGTTTATCTACAGTGGTGACAAGAAGACCAAGGGTGCTGCGCTGGTTTTCTAGATGTTCTGCAACGATTCTTCTTCATCTGGGCATATGGCGTGGGACGGTGGATTTTGCGTGGTCGGAATGGCTGAGATGAATAAATGGCCAGGAGTAGCATCGGAATGGGTCACTGTATCCTATTCTACATCGCCGAAGAAACATAGCAAAGTTCTCTAACACCATTTTTTGATTTTCCAACCTACCATGCGATATTATTTTGAGCCGCGAGAACCTTCGATCACAAGCCCCTCCCCATACCGCCATCCCACAAACTTGAGGTTAACCAGTACTAAGTGTTTGCTGGTATGGATTTCCTGTTGGGAACGAGCAAGACTACGCAAATTTGTGATTTGGTACGGACAGCTTAGACCTGACCTGGATCTCTGCTGTCCTTCTGCTCGTTCTTGATCTCACCTGGGCATGCCAAATATTTGCCAATGCGATTCTGCTCCTTGCTTCAGCCCTGCTCGTATTATTTCGTAGAACTACATATTACCATTGCTGATTTTACTGTTGTTGTAAGCCGAATGCCAATTGCACATGTCCCCTCGTATCACTTTGACAAACCCCATATTGCCGTTCTTGAATTCATCTCGAGTTTTTTCAAGTGTTCCCATTACCACGCATCTGTATTTACTCCACAAACTAGCTATCCTAGTGCTTTATTCCGTGATGTTTCTGCCTTGGTGGTCTCTGGAAGTCTTAGAGGATTTGAGTGGCAGCCCACAAGATGGACTAGCGGTGTATATGAATTCCAAAGGTTCAACTTAATGGTATAAGAGAAAAGAGCGGTACTCTGTAAATACTAGTTCATCTCGAGAGGTACAATTACCCCTTTCGTCACTGTTATTTTGGGAGAGGAGGACTTAGGGACGGGAAGTGTGAGGAAGGGTTAGATTAGATTAGATTAAATAAATTGATATTGGACCGAGAAATCGGAGATCGGGCCAGGAGTCGGAATTGTTTCGGAGGGGGCGTCGGGGACTTCGGGGGTGGGTTTGGAAGTTTGCATTAATAGACTGTGTAGATGAGTTCTCTTGGGGGATTTCAAAAGTGATCATGTAAAGAAAAGGTCAAAATGAGAGACGGTGTGTTAAATGAATAGAGTATTGATTGCTACTCTACTCTACTCAAGTGATCATCCCTCTACTCCACTTAATACTACTCGAGTAGTATTTTAGTAGTAGTAGTTCGGACCGAATCGGACTGGCCCTCCGAAGACTCGGGCCAACTATCGGTATGAATTTATAAAAGCTCTTTCTATAAATACCTGCTTGAAGTGCCTGAATTTGGAAGGAATAAAGAGGAGAAGTTATAAGACTTCGTTTTTTAATGTATAAATGTTGAAATACCTCGTTTTAGTTATTGAAAACTTTAGTATTTAGTGTTTATTTACATATTACTAATTTTTATAGACTACTTTAGTACTATTCGAGTAGTTAAAAAGTAACTATTCATTTAACGTACTACTTATACTTTACTCTACTCAACTCTACTCTACTCAACTCTGCTCTACTCAACTCTGCTCTACTCAACTCTACTCTACTCTACTCTACTGGAGTAGTACTCGCGGAGTTGAGTAGTTGAGTATTTTGTTAATACACTAATGACAGAAGAGGAGAGGCTAGGTAATTACTTACTATTTTAATCTGAACGAATCTGAATAATTCTGATTTATTAATATAATCTAATCACGTTAATTAGAATAATAATCCGATTCATGAATAATTTGTACTCACGCTGAAAACGGGGTTATAGTAGAGAATATGTATTTTTTAAATTATTTAAGTACTATCGAGTATATTTATAATAGGAGGCTTAGAAGTTATGGATAGACTCATCGTTGGATCATTACTTCTTCTCTTTAGTTGTTTCTGGAAGGGGTTTGAAGTCATAATTCGCAACTGTTAGTACAAATATGTTAACCAACTTTGATATTCAAGGAGTTTTATGAAAAGAAGTACAAGCCCTAATGAGTTGTTTGGATGGGATAGGACAGGTAAATAGACTGTATTGATTGTGGATTCGTTGTATCGGAAAGAATTTAAAGAAAGGAAGGGGGTGTGGGATATCTGGGTTTGTCGACATGAGTTGAAGAAGAAAGTCATTACCTAAGGGCTGAGACTTCGAGTCTTTGAATCTGAATATACTGCTGGTCTTGTGGTCGCTATTTACACTTTCTAAAATTTAAATATTTTGACGTTGAGATGGGAATTTGAAGGTTCTTGGGTAAATTGCAAGCTCGATTTCTTCTTTTGTGATTAGTCCTTGTTACTTATTCGCACTTTCATTAATTCTTGGAACTATACAGTATCTAGAATCAAAGAAGGCAAGTAATTTTGGGCTCTTTTACACTTTTTAGGTTCCTTCTTTTTAATGGGGTTTAAAGTGTTTTTGAAGTTCTTCATTGAGATTCAAATTGGAGATGAGCTTAAAAAGACAATCTAAAAAGCCTCTAAATCCTACTTATTTAAGAACCTTAAGTTCTTTTTAAATTTCTATAGTCTGTAGAAAATTAACTCTTCTCCTCGAAGCTTTCCATGAAGCTTTTAGAGACTTGATATCTGGCGCAGCATGGTCCTTGATTATATGTCTTGAATTATTAATAAAATTTAGCTTTTCTCTAGGTAAATTTTTTTGATTTTGCAAGTAATATTCAAAAGGTCTCAGTAAACTACGCCTGTTTATAAGCAAAAGGCAAGGAGAATTCGGAGAAGTAATCTCGTATATTTGTTGAAACCTTGAATGGATTTCTGTTACAAGAGATAGCTTGAATCTTGAGAGAATCCAAAAATTGATTTGGAATTTGGAAAAAGAAAAGCGGAATCGACTTAGCAATAAGCTAGAAACGATTTATTTTTGGAGATCAGAACATAAGTAGCGTCACATGGGGTTCTTCCTGCTATTTGGAGCTGTCTTTTTGAGAGCTTCAAGAATCAAGAAGCGCTTTTCATGAAATTTACTCTGTGTTGCAGAGCCTATCTATCAGTCGAATTTGTTATTCTAGGCCAGGCTATTCTAAAGTCTCTTTGCTGTATTTTAATATCCTTGAAAGAACTATGGGAGCCATAATAGCGCAAAAGTTCCACTCTTTGCGAGATGTTTCGGTAATGCTCACCAGTAGCTCCAAGTCCACAACCAGATCTTCAACTCGCAAAGAAGCGTAATTGTTTGATCAACTATCTCTTCTTTCTGTCACTTTACCTGACAATAAGTCCATAAGTCTTCTACCTCATACTTGCAGTACAATATAGCCAAAATTCTACTCAACTACACTAAAGTGCTCAAAAAACACCTCAATCTCACGCGTCACAATGGCTCTTCCCCCCCGACACCTTGGAAACTTTCAGGCTCTCATTCAAAAGATGAGCTTATTCTACTTCATAAATTTACAAAAGCAAGAGCCTAAACAAGCCTTCTACAAGCCATATAGCACCAAAAGTCCTTCAAAATCCAATATTCCACAAAGTTGCACTTCACCCTCAATAGTCACTTACCTCTTCCTCCTTCCGCTGCTAGCTTCATGAAGAGTTTTCTCTCACGTGAGTCATACCATCCATTTCCAGCAGCTTCTGTCAACAAAAAACACGGTGTCAAGTTCGCTACGCGTTCCCCCGAGCTCCTCTGCAGCGTCTACCTCGTAATTTCCTTCCCAGCCACCTTAATGAAACCTCAACTACTTCACCTCAACTCTGTTACCTCTTCTTCGGCTTTATTATCTTCTTCTGCCCCAATATGACTCAACAAGAGGGAGGCTGGGGCTCTATTCACCTATCATAACCCAATAAAACCAAAGGGAGGTCGGGATTTAACGCGACCACTGCTAGCGCGGATGGCGTGATCATGTGGTGGCAAATTTACTGGGATCAGGTAGGTGGGGTCTGCATTAGCGCTTCTTAGCGTCGTTTAGTGTAATTTGGGGGGTCGTAAAGCGGCATTTAAAAGCAGCAGGACGGCCAGATTGCAGGGGGGGTGGAAGTCGACAGGGCGGGCAGGGGGGAGAGGCTCTTGCGCTGTGCGGACCAATGGGGGTTTAGTTGGGGTTGCGAGGCTGAGAGACTTGAGGATGCTTGGACTATAGTTGGGATGTAGGACGGGGTCACGGGGAGAGGTGCTTGGTGTTTGGGAGTTTGATATGGGAAGTTTTTTACTTGGGATAGCTTGACTTGGGGTTACTGGTATTTGAACGCCTTTAGATGTTTGCAATCCTAGAAGCTGAAGCTGTTTTTCGACATGATAGTTGTATTAATTATAAAACCTCTCGAAGTATTTTGATAATGTAAAAACAATGTCTTTCCTCTCCCACCCTTAGCGCTCCTCAAACCCGAAGAAGTATAATGGCATTCAACACCTACCCATCAAATTGCTCTAGGAACTAGTTCAAAATAATCTCTCCTCTCTCCTAAAGCTATAAGTCACATATCAAGATTTCATCCCTATCCCCCATCCCTCATCTCCATAGCAGCCTCCCATCAATTCTCCCTTCAGAATTTCCTGGAGCATTTAACAAAGACCACAAGTCTCTAATACCAGTTCCATACCAAAGCTTACCTACTTCAGTTCATACTCTCATGAACCACTCTCGCCAAGAAGTCATGTGTTCCATTTTTCGAATTTGGGGAAAAGGGGTGGCCTCGCTAATTTGGTGAAACGATGTGGTGCTTGGACACTTTTATTGGCTCGCTTATGTTTGTGTACTTAATCTACTTGATATACTGAGGAGTTCAGTTATAGATTTGGTATAGATTTTGGCAAGTTCCTTCTAAGTTCCGTATACTAACTCTTCTAATTTAAATATAAACAAACGAGTGTAAGAAAATATGTTCTATCCCGTGCTCTCTTTCCTTTTTTTCTCATAGCCACTTACTGTATTTACCCCAAAAGCCTGTTTTTCTTGTTTTGTTTTCCAAAATGCATGTATGCCAAAATAATCAATCCTCTTTCTCAGACGTACGGTTTTCCCCTCAATTTCCCATGCACACTACCACCTCACCAACATTCCAACTCCCCTCGCCTTTCATTAAGACTCTCAAAACCCCTCCCCAAGATGAACCGTCTCCCCACCCCCATACCAAAGCGTCCCCTTCCTAAAATCCAACCCCTTCTCCATCCCAACAACCCACTCCATCCCCTCATCCCTCTCCGCCCCCTCACACCAAAACTCCTCCTTAAGCCACCCATTAATCTCCTCAATCTTTTCCACCCAGGCCCTCATCTTATCCTTACTATCATGATCCTCCTGCGTCAAGAACCGACAAATCGTAATATGACTAGACGGAACCACATATCGAGAATCAATCTGGACGCCCGTCGCCTTCGCGATGTTGAAGAGATCCCGACGTAGGTGGTGGTACGTGTAGTTATCCTCTTGCTTGATGCGCGTGGATTGGGTGGGGGAGGAGGGGGTTATGAGGGGGAGGGATTCTCCTGCTGCGGGAAGGAAGGAAAGGGCGAGGGCGGCGCCGTCGTAGGAGAGGGTGGGTTTTATGAGGCGGGTGCGGTGGAGGCGCGGGTAGGAGGTCATTTGTTTGTAGGCTTCCGAGCCGAGGGCGGTGATGATGGTGGTTATTTCTTGGGGGGTGAGGGAGTGGGTTAGTTCTAGGGCTGTGAGGTGGAGTTTTTCGATGGGCATTAGCCAGAGTTCTGGGGGTGGTTAGTTTATGGAAGTTGGGTTGGGGAAAATTTTTTGGAATTTTCTTTTCTTGCTTGGCAGCTGAAAAATCCTTCGATTGGGAGGTTGGAAGGGTTTGAGAGTTTGAAAACTCGAGAGTTGTTGGGAGAGACTGGTTCGTGGGGATTGGGCACTTACTTGGTGCTAATGTAAGAAGCTCCTTCTGGATTCTATCGACTAGTGCCCTGATGTGGGCAGGTGGTCGAGCCCAGAAAACGAGACAATTGCGGGGATCAACATAACCAGGCTCAATGGTGGGATCTTCAAGTCTTTGTAGAATTGGATCTAGTATCAAACCAGTAAATTCCCGGCCAAGTAGCTTTTCCCGTTGCTGGCCATTGCGGGTGGTTCGATGGGTGTCATAACGTGCTTGGATTTCAGCCTGTGGATATCATCAGTAGGGGTTCTTTACAAACAGAACGGGGGATTGAGAGCGAAAAACAGTTTGAGAGAGGAAGAGAAGCAGTTTGGATATGTGGAGAGGGAGGGTACATACTGGTTTGTCGTTGCATGCTGCGATTAAAGCATCGTAAGGGTTTTCGTAGGCAGCAATATCCACCCCAGAAAGATCCTCGAATTTGTTTCTCGAGTCTGCAGTTTCTAGCTTTGCCATATTGAACGGAGAAACAGTCGCTTTTTTTTAGTTGTCTGTTTGTTTGTTTCTGTCTTCAGGGCTGATGGCCATTTATTGAAAGAGGAGGAAGGTGTAGAGTGGGAGCCGATACCGCACAGCAAGACAAACATTTGCATTCCCTTACAAGACAGACATAATTATTGCTTTTTCACAGTCGGAAGATGTAATAAATCACAATTTTGAAAAGAACTAGCTACTTTATGGTGATACGCAAAGAGAACATGAGATTTTGGGCCTTTTTCATGAAGGCTGCAACCTCCCTGTGATCGGTGCCGCCTTTGCGAGATCTTTCTGTGTCGTTGAGCTCTTTATCAACTCCTTATCGGATTCTCTCTTGTTATTGGACTGCTAACCGAATGATTTGAAAACCCAGTTTGAATTTTGCAGGGGGAAATGCGGGAATCGGAGACAGTTACTCCGTAGGCCGATCTGCGTCACCAGAACCTAGCCATCGAATTTCCAACGCCTCCTCCTCATCTTTCTCAACAACAACCCAAAGCTGGCCATTAAAGTTATCCTATCAACAACTAAGCCTCTCGTCTTTCCATCATCCTCAAGAACACTCAGGCATAGCCTCAAAAGCCATCTGAACAACTTCTTTCATCATGACAACCTCTGAGAAGCAAAGCCGACCGCGAGCTGTGCGCACCCACCATGGTGTGTTTGGATGGCATCCCACTGGCATCAAAGGTACTCCAGGGCTGGGACCTTGGATGGTCTTCCATCAGTAGTACTGAGAAGAGGACCATGGTGTTATCTTTCATCTCCATCCTCCCCTCTCACCTAATCCGCAGGAAGCCTCTAGCTGTTTGTGTTGTCAGTTCTGTCTTTCCCAATCTGGGGGAACTCGACATGTCACCTGCAAGCTCCCACCCACTGCCAGCCCTGGGCCCGCGATAGAATATCAATAAAAGGTAAGGATTCGCGACTTCATCTTTTGCCCGGTCGCGTTGCAATTTTCTGACTGTAGAATAGGTGTTCCAGTCTCCAGCTTGCAGGTGATCCGAGACTTGGGATACTTTGATCAAAGCTTCATGGCTTGATGAAAGTATCCCAAGCCCCTTTGCACGAGAAGTGTCAGGTTCCTCCTTCGTACCTTCCTCCCTTGCTTTGCCTTTGGGAGCTTCCATCGTGGAACTTCCCACGTTGAAATCTCTCGGCAGCTGCTTTCGTGTCTGCTCGCTCATCAGCTGAAGCCACTGCCTGCCTCCCTTCTGGGCACCTGGAACTTCCTAGGCTCTGCCATTCTCGTTTAGGTAACTCACACCCCACGATTGAGTTCAAAGCTCTTGATCATTCTTCCTCGGTTCTTTGCTCTGGACATCTACTGGACATCAAGTTCTTCGTGCCATTGACTGACTTCTATTTTATAAAGGCTCTTTCTTCATCTCAAATAATCAATCAAGTGGTTGATCAACTACCAACTCGGTAGTCAACCCACCTAACGTCTACCCCAGTAGGGTATATCTGCCAATACCACAGATACCACTTGGCACTCTCACCTCCACCACACTCTATTCGCATCAAGTTTCCATACCTCCTCTCACCAATCGCCAAGCTTTCACTTGAAATTTAAACAGCTCAAACCCAAATCACGTGCAGCGAGACAATACCCAGCTTACACATAAGAAGTCTTGTTGTAAAGAGGTAAGCTGCATGGGGTACACTTTCATAGTTATCATCCGCTGGCTCGGCGTCGCAAAATATAGGACTACCACCTGGGTAGTATGTATATCTTGCCGTTGACAGTTTGAAGTCTTGTTTGATAACCCTATCATATATGAGAAGTGTGATTGGGGCCTTGGTGTTTTGCTACATGTCGCCACTTTTTCCGGTGCAATTCTCATGCACCAAGTATGTTTTATCTCTCTTTCATGATTCAATCCGACGTATTGTTCCGGTCTCTGTTACACCTTCGGGATTATATAACCCCCTGGTCACTTCTTTCAGCTGTTTGAAAATTCTTTTGTCCATTCTCATTCCTACCCTTAGCGAGTGCTATCAGGTTGAACCACCACTCGTATGGTCTCTACATGATAGCAATCCCCATTGGTTTGGATCAGAATAAACAGCTAACCTTTTGAAGTTTACCAAACGCTATTTCACACCATACTATTTGTCTTCTGATCGCCAACCAGGTCAATTGCCTTTCCACAGGTTTGGGATCATGCTGCTGGATCCCGCTACTTCAACGGCACATCAACAAAACTCCACAGTGTAGCAAGGCCTGGCCCCTGGCTATCTTTGACTCAAACCACCGCCATCACCTATTCAGACCCCCACTCCACTTGGAGTGTGTTGGAAAGGGATAACTACGTCCATCTTCATTCAGTGCAGTGGCAAGGCACCACCAATCCCGCGAGGAACCCCTGGATCCACTCCCTCAATATAGGAACAACTGTTTCCAATATACCAGGGGAACGATACTTCCAAGTCACGGTTGTATGACACTGTCACTGGAGACCAGAACTCTTCAACCTATGGTGTGTGCTCGACGAAAAACCAAGGCACGGATTTCGAACCATGGGGTTGCCCAATTCCAGTTTTGCAGACCCGGGCTCGATGAGATCCTCGAGCCCAGGTACCAACATTGTCCATTCTTGTTGTGCTTATCCATTCCGTGGCGGGGAGGGAGAGGTGGACATTTTTCAATTCGAAGTTATGGATTCGGAGAAGAGATCTCTATTCAACAGAGAGTTAGCGCTGGCCTATAATAGGATGCCCCTTGAACACGAAGGGAGGCAAAGCGGGCTCACGATAGAGGGCTCTTGTGATATAGACGGCTTGCTGATGGAGTGGTCTTGCACCGACAACCCAGCTGATTCGCAGAGCGACCCATTCGAAAGGTTCGAGTCTGGCCCCGAGTTGGAAGAGGAGAGGAAGGGTTCTTTTTCGTATGGAGAATATCTTCGTGGCTGTCGTCGTGGCCGTCGTCGTGAGGATCTGCCAAGGTCTCACCCGAACTCTTCAATATGGATCGGTCGAGAGGGCACCAATGCCGCTGTGGTCATTGAGGAGTTGGTGCAAGCCGGTAAGCCATATTGTTGTCAGCCTTGCCACTCCATGAGCCGACACTTCACCATCTCGGGCCCTGGAAAGGGGAGCGTCGCCGTTTTGGATGGTGGTGCCCATAACGTCCATGGAAGTAAAGCTCACGGTAAAGGATTTCAATTTTGGAAAGTGTTGCAAAATTGGTTACACATCTATTGCCATTTTATCATCAATATGTTATGCCATGCAGAGGTCAAGTGGCTTTGGAAGACTTATGTTGGGGTTGAGGTGTGTTGGATATCAAAGTCCAGTGGGTCGGTCTCTGTAACGCCGCCGCTTTAGCCTCGATTTGCTTTGCAACAAGCGACGACATGTTCCCACTCGCTGTCGAGGCAGTGACTAGAGCGACAAATCTTTCACCGAATGTTGTCCTGGCAATATCTAATTTCCAGCCCCCCTCCCCCTCTTTGCCACCACCCTCAAAACTACAAATACTTGTCGTTGCACTCCCAACCAATCCATCCTATCCAAAACCCGACACTCGCAACACCTTTTCCAAACACGTCTTTCAAACACATACCTGCCTACCTTGCCCATCCATCTCTACATTCTCATTGAGCACACGCTCCCCAACCTGCGCTAGCTCTGCGAGCTTTTGCGGTAAGTCAAAACCATCCTCGCGTTGCTTGATGTGCCAAAGGTTGTCGTTGAGACTGGACACAGTCAAATCGAGGACCTTTCGAACACCGCTCGCAACCCTTCGACATCGAGACCATCTGCCGCTCAGCTCATTACTCCTTTCACGGAGTACTTGATGGAAGCTGCTTTCCTCTTCTGCCACGTTGTCATCTTGCCTTCCGCACCTCTTTCACGGCGTCGGTCGACTGATGCCATCGTCGGCCCCACCTCCAAGCCCCCTTCTTGCATACATTCATCAAAACATCCTTCGCTATCGCATCAAAAGCTAACACCGTGGCTCTACTAGCCATGGACCGCCCCAAGAGAAAAGCTGCCGAAGAGGCACTAGCTCTCACTCAAGAGATCCATCAATTCGAGCAAGAGAACAAGCTTGCAGATGCTCGTAGCCGAAAGAGAGCTGAGCAAGATAAGAAGCTCGCAGATGAAGCTGCTGATGCAGACTCTGAATCAGAGCCCAACCCACGACCCAACAAGTTTCACAAGAAGGGTATGCACCTTATCTTCTCGAATCTGATTTCGGAACACTGACAGATTGTACAGAACCATATGCCAAGCAAAGCCCTACCGCGCCCGAGGATCACGGTGTCGGCGGACTCCCAGTTAGCAATGACACCGCCATGGTTGATCAAGATATTCCCGTCCCTTGTAAGTTCTCTCGTCTCTGTTGCACACAACCTTTACTGACAGATCCCCAGCCCAAGGCAACGTTGACAATCCCATCCAAATCCCCTCCGACGATGAGTCGCACGTTGAAGCATCTAATCAGATGTCGACTATCTACGTTGAGACGTCCAACAAGAAGCCCACTTTCCAGTTCGAGTTATCTTCTGATGACGATGATTATTACGAGCCGGCCGCTGAACCTTCTGACCACTCATCGGATGAGGAGTATGCAGTGGATAAGCATGCTTTAGATCATGAGTCCGAAGACGAATGGGGTGATGACAATCAAGTAGAAACTTCATCTGATGATGATACCGAAGATGATTTTGACTATGTCCCTAACAAGAGAGCGAAAAAGAGTAAGCCCCCCCCCCAATGCTTTATCCTCAGCCTAACACATTATGTAGGTCACCACAAGAGACCTTCTGCTGCTATCTTGAATGCTCCTATCGCTGCCAAGAATCATCCTGTCGCTATGGATTATCCTGCTGCTATGTATCATCCTACTGCTATGGATCATCCTGTTTCTATGGATCATCCTGTTTCTATGGATCATCCTGTTTCTATGGATCATCCTGTTTCTATGGATCATCCTGTTTCTGTGGATCATCCTGCTGCTCTGAATCATCCTGTTGCTGTGGATCATCCTGTTGCTGTGGATCATCCTGCTGCTCTGAATCATCCTGTTGCTGTGGATCATCCTACTGCTGTGGATCATCCTGTTTCTATGGATTATCCTGCTGCTACCATGGAGGCTCTTGCCGCTACCGAATATGTCCAGGCTCCTGCCAAGAAGCTTGCTCGTCAACCTCGCGAACAAAAACCAAAGCTCGCAAGCAAGGCCAAAGGCAAGGGTAAGAAGAAAGTCGTTGTCCTCTGTAAGTTATCTTGCCCCACTTGCACAAAACGATACTGACATTACCACCACCTCAAGCTGACGAACCCTTTGATGATCAACGTAAGTCAAACATCCCCTGCACCTTGCACAATAACTATATTGACATGATAAGCAGCTGAAGTCGATGCCTCAATTCCTTCCGCCCAAGCTAGTAAGTCAACACCTTTCATTTTATTCTTGAACCCATGCTGATTGCCCGTTAGAACTTGTGAAGAGTGCCGCCCCCACCAAGGCCGCTGGAACCTACAGAGACGCGTTCGAGTGGAAGAATGGCGTCAAGGATAATCTCAAACCCATCAGCACTTTGTATGAAGCCTTCAAAGACATGCACGGAAAGATCATGGAAGTCCCTGAGATGCAACGCCTGATTAAATTCCTTCAACATACAAAAGGGGCTCTAAAGGTTGGAACTATGTGCTCTGGCACGGACAGTCCTATCTTGGCTTTGAGTACCCTTGAAAATTGTGAGTTTCCCGTTGTCGGCACTTTTTCCTTTGCCTAATAATTTTCAGTCTTCAAACTCCAAGATCTTAGTTTCCCTATCCATCATGCCTTTAGCATGGAAATTGCTCCTTTTAAACAAGCATTTTTGGCCTTGAACTTTGACCCAGATGTTCTCTTCCGAAATGTCTGTGACCTTTTTCACACCGACGGAAAGTCGGCTGAGGATGTTGTCGGCAAATTCGAGATGTAAGTTCTAACACCCACGGTAACAAATTAGTCACTAATCAAGGGTTCAGGTTGACTGCCCTTGGAGGCATGTCCATCGTGCCAGGCGATCTTGATATCTTAATTGTGGGTACTTGCTGCGTTGACTTTTCAATCATGAATCACGCTCAGAAGACCCTCGACGGTGGCGGCGAATCCGGGGATACCTTCTTTGCAATGCTTGCCTATGCCACGCTTTATCGCCCAAGAATCATCATCCTTGAAAATGTTGCGAGCGCTCCTTGGGAGAAAGAGAAGTGGAAGAAGGGGGGCAAGCCCCAAGGCATGGATGAGGAACTTCTCAAGATTGGTTACAAGGCATTGCACCTGAAGGTCGACACAAAGAATTATTACATTCCTCAAACACGAGTTCGAGGATACATGGTTGCCATCGATGTCCAAGATTTGACAGAAGAGGTCAGTACCCGAGTTGACCAACTTCTCAAGGATTGGGTTATTGCCGTTAAAAATCTCGAGCGCCCGGCAAGTACTCCCGTGTCAATGTGGCTATTACCATCAGATGACCCTCGCCTGGTTCACTCAAGAACCCCTTGGGTCGATGACTTGGATAAATCCAAGAAGCCACCTCGGTGGGACTCTTGTCAAGTTAATTATGCTAGTTACCGACAAAACCTTGGTCTTGGTGATTGCCACCCACTCACGAGTTGGGGTAACGATGGTTATTTCGTCCTCCCCGATTTTTTCCAGCAAAAGCATAGTTTCGGACTGACGGAACGTGTGCTTGACACGATCGACATTTCCCATATTCGTGGTATCAATCGAGGCTACGACGATCGGTATTATTTGTAAGTAGCTGAATTCCCGAATCGACATTTTGCTAATTGATTCAAAGCCGAATCACGGAGTTGGGCCAAAATATATATCGTGACAAGGAACAAAACAAGCAAGGCCTTGCGAGTTGCCAAACTCCCAATGCCACACAGTTTATTCCCAGCCGAGGAGGCCGAATTATTGGCTCCGAGGCTCTGAATCTCCAGGGTTTGCCAGTTGAGCAACTGGACATCAGTAGACTCACCCAAGGCGAAATACAGGATCTTTCTGGAAATGCCATGTCCACGACGGTTGTTGGAGCTGTTACGATGGCAGCCATGTCTACCTTTGCCCAATTCCTCATGCTCAACGGGGTTCGCTCAAAGACATCTCCCTCTGTAGCATTCATGCCAACCATACCACTAAAAGAGAAGTTGACCCGCCAAGACTCAAGCACCTGGTCTTTCGAGCCACTTTCTCTTCCTGAAGCTCTCGACTTTGTCAAGAAGACTCGCAGATTGTGTTTCTGCGAGCACAGACAACTAACAAAAGACCGTTATTTTCAGCAATGTTCAGTCTGCTTACAGACAACATGTACATCGTGTGGTAAGAATCCTCCTCACTTTTATGAGAGACTCCCATCCGTGCCAAGATACGATGTCCGAGTCTTTGAACAGCGATTGCTACATTCCTTGCCGAAGGCCACTAAATTCGTCAACTTGTCGAAGAAGGAACTCTCCGACAAACTCGATAAATTCCACTCGAACAATAAGGCTTTCATTGATGGCAAGACTTGGAATCTCATTCGTGCGAGAGTTCAAGAAGCTCTATTGTCGACGGCTTCACTCCAAAGTATCCGCCGATCAGATATAGTATGTAAAATTTATTGTCAAACCGACATATGCTAATTTGTTGCAGTGGGAGGTTTTCTATGCGAGCCCTAGTGCCAAGCTCGTTTTGACAATTTCTTGCACAGAGGCCAAGTGGGAAATACACGCCAATGTGCCGGAAGAACCTCTGGGTACTGCATTAGGGAAGTACCTCCGTGAATTTCCTGTCGCCCAAAAGTTCTGTACCGGGGACGATCTTACCCAAGGTGACTTTAAGCTTTGGCGTCCCAAAGTTCACACATTTGATACTACGGTATCGATGCAAGGACCCCTGGTTGAAGCATACGAGAGCAAAATCGGTATTGTTGCAAGACAAGACACATACCAATACTCTCGATGCACTCTGAGAATTGATAACTTCGATTCCGGATTTTTCCCAGTTGACATCAGAGGCGAATACACACTCTCCACAAACTGTGGTCAGCCATTTAACCTCTTGTTTGTCCACGAGCAGTCGATGAATGATCCTTACAAGCGAGTCTGCATGTTTTTGAATCAAAAATTGGGCCATGGCAAACCTGGTAGCCATCCAATTGTGATTGCTGACAATACTAGAAGACTTGAGGTTGGAGAGCATCGAGAGATCAAAGGCCGTTTCGCAACAAAATTTCGTTTCCCCAATGTCAAAGCCAATCGAAATGAAGAGGATCAACAAATCGTCCACTTCACAAACGAGAGTACTGGTCAAAAGTTCAATCCACAAGAAATACGCCAGAATGTTGCAACCACAATTTCTGTTGATGGAACTTGGGGTACTTTCCCTGGTATCTCCCTCAACAAGAGCGATAACCATCGGACAGAATGCTATCTGCTTCCCTTGTAAGAAAAATTTTCCTTTGTTTCATTCCTATCCTTTCCTTGAAACCTTACTACTCTTGGTTCTTGCGTGAGTGAGAAGACATGCTGATTTATTTTAGTGACATCTCCATCCCGGCTTCTCGATGTGACTCGCAGCAAACCCTTTTCACCTGCGATGCTCACATGAGTGCTGGAATGAGTAGGAGTTTCCCTGCGAATAAGTTCATTCCGTTGACCAAGGCAAATGAGTTTGTATTTTTACAAGACCTCAAATACCTCGCTCAAGGAGGACTAGTTCAGGAAGGGCATAAGGAGGGAGGTGTGTGGAGAACCCTACATCCAAATGCTTCGCATACTCCATGCCAGACATGTTCTCCCAAATCCCCGATCCTATTGTGGGCGCTGCAGGGAAAGGTGGAAAAAAAGAAGTTGGTTGCATATGAAGATCCCCAACAGGCTGCAGAGTACGAGAAGGCCTGCAAGCTCTGCCCTCCTTGCCTTTTAGCAGCATTTCGCCGCAATGACCAAAATTTTGCCGAGATCGTCATCGATGGTAACCCAGTCGCTCTGAGTCATAAGGCACTTGCTACTCTAATTCCCCAAGTGAAAGGAGATGTTAGAATTTCAACGGAATATCGGCTCATCACAGTAAGTGCCTTTTTGTCCCTTTCTTATTTGCTAACAACGGCGCATTTCCAACGGTCGACAAGGATTCTTCTCGTCCTTTTGGCTTTTGTTTCCAAGAAGAAAACCGTTTACTGATGTGTTTCAGGATGCGGATGCGAATCCAAGACCGATGAAGAAGCCCTTCACAATCCCACTCAATCAAACCGCAAACAACCGACAGCAGCCTCCAAATTTCAATTACCTTCTTCGTCCTCAACAGCTGGACGCCGTCTCCTGGTGCTGCGAGCAGGAGGCAGGAGAGGGGAAGACATGGAAGGCGACTGCAGTTGCAGAAGCCAGCCTCAATTCTGTTGGCTATCGCTTAGAAGCCCGAGCTGTTGCAGACACCACAATCAGCGGAGGTGTTCTCGCATTTGACGTTGCATTTGGAAAGACCCCCGTAATGTTGGCACTTACTCAAATACAAAAGGCAACAGACTTGAAATGGGCTGAGGCAAAGCAATCGAATCCAAAGTCAATCCGCTCGAAGGCTACTTTGGTCGTTGTCCCAGATCACTTGCCTGGACAGGTATGTTCTGATTCTTTTTCTCGACTACTATTCCCGGTGATTGAGAGATGGTGCTTTTCGTTTTCGAGAATTGTACGCTGACCTACTATAGTGGGAGTCTGAAGTAGCAAAGTTCATCAACGCGAAGTGTAACGTTATTGTGGTCAAGAAAGGCAAGGATTGGAACAATAAGAAGGTTTGTAACTTTCTCCCCTGCTTGATTTTCTGAGCTCCCTTCAAATCATAACCAACCGCTTAGAAAACATGCTAATACTGTGTAGTTCAAAGTTCGAGATTTCAAGAATGCCGACATTATCATCATTGGTATGAGTCTGGTTGATAGCGGTCCTTACCTTCGAGATCTTGCCAATCTTGCTGGCGTTGTCGAACTGAACAAAACCAACCTCAACAAGCAGAATCGTGCAAAGCGAGCTTGGCGCACAAAGGCTGCCGAAAATATCCAAGATAATTTGGCAGAACTTTTAGCTGGCAAGGATGAGTTCGTCGATAACCTGAAGACCCGTTACCGAGAGAGTATTGCACTCTGTCAACAAAATGCGGCTCCAGTGCCATCGAAACGCTTTGTGGGTACTAAATATGCAGAGAGCAAGGAGACCATTGCCACTTCTTCCCCAAAGAAGCGCAAGCGCGGTGCCACCGAAGTCGAAACTCTTGATGATCGCGTCAACTATTTCCAGTCCATCGAGAAAAAGCCATTGGGCGAATGGATTCCTGTCTTGGAGATGTTTGAGTTTGCAAGAGTTGTCATTGACGAGTACACTTACCTGGGTGGTCTTGAACAGGCAATGCCATTTATCAGATCACGAAGCCGATGGATTCTTTCGGGAACACCAGAACTTGCAACTGTCTCTGATGTTTTCATGATGGGCCGACTTCTTGGTGCTTACGTTGGAACTGATGATTACTTTACAGCTAGTATCGAGCAGTGGACGAATATGTACAAAGACATGACTCGTAAGTTATTTACAATAAATTGCCCCTTTCAATACCTTGCCATATTAACCAATCTTCAGGTGCCGAAGACTACCAGTCGATCCTTGCAACAAAGAGTGATGCATATTGTTACGGACAGATGCAAGCCGCTCAAGAATTCCTGAATAATTTCGTACGAAAGGTACCTTGCATTATTTCTACTGTTTTGACGTTGTACTAATACTCGAAAAGGACGTAGCTGATATTAGGCACATCAAGATCGAACAGCATATCTTACTCTTCTATCTCACGCTCTATCAGTGGGCAATTTATAAGGAGTCGGAGCAACGTGTGACAAATTTGGACTTCGACCAAAAGGCTCACGTCAAGTCCATCGGTGGTCACTCGGTTCAAATTTTCAAGGAGGCGGTCACAGGTTGCAAGGATCCTCGTGAACTTTTGATTTACCGAGCCGCTCACTCACAGCCGCTTCCTGGTATTGAAAAAGCCGTGGTAGAAAAGACAGAGGCTAAGAAGGGTCCACTGACTAGAAAGGAGAAGTTAAGAATCAAGTTGCTTGCTGCTAAAAAGCGAACCAAGATTGAAGAAAGAGCACAGGCCGAGGGCCGTGATAGTGGTAAGTTACAATCTGTTTGAGCCACCTTTCAATTTAAAGAAGTAAACTGACGCCAAGAACAGTTTCCGGAGACGACGACACCGATGTCAGCGACATCGAGGAAGATAAATTGGATGAACTCCTGTCTGATGACGACGAGGATGAGGAGAATCCAGCTGCCGAGAGTGCCGCCAAGGCAATCGAAGTTCATATCGAGCCTGCTGTCCCTGCGGAGACTATGTGTAAGTTGGTTCTTGAGCACCGCAAGTCGGAACTCGTTGCCCTCCTAAAGGAGCTGCTCTTCCAATTGCGCAAGGCAACTTGGTTGCAAGACAACCAGACAGACAAGGGAGAACAAAAGTTCAATAAATGGAAGGCTACAGCATGGGACTACAAAGACCCCGATGTCCTCAACGAGTTGACCCGTTTGATTACCGAAGCCGCTCAAACACCTAATAAATGGCATCACTTTTTCCGACGCCATTACAAGGAGGTCACACTAGCTGAGAAGTCTGCTAACAACTCCCTGCCCAATTTGCCCAGTGGAATGGTTGGTAAGGGCAATAACTCTCACCTTACCCAGATGGCTGCAGCACTTCGGACTATGGTTATGGTCTTGAGAAAGCTCGTAAGTAAGATTTCGCTTCATGGAAAACACGTTCTAATTTTCTACAGTCTGATGGCCTTGAATGTCAAATTGTATCCATCCGCTTTATCGAGGCTCTTTGTTGCGTTATTGATAACGGCACTACCAATTGTGCCGGTAAATGCGGTACCAAGCTACAATTTTCGGAGAACTTCACCCTTCTGACCAGTTGTGGCCACGCAATATGTGATAGATGCAAGTTAATCAAACCTCACACTTGCCCAGCTTGTCTTGCAACATATCAATCACACCAGATGATCACCGGAGCTCAATTGCAAAAATTCAACAAGCCGTCACTCATGGATATTGATGACGAAACAGAAAACCTGGACTACGGAGAGAAGATTGACAATTGCATGTTACTCATCCAGAAAGTTCCCGAGGATGAGTGTGTCTTGCTCTTCGTGCAATTTGACCTGGTTCACAATGAGGTTCTCAAAGCCTTGGACACCGCCGGGATTGATTACATCGATCTCAAGAACTCCAAGCGTAAGTCTGAGGCTCTGGTGGAGTACCAATCTGGTGATCGCAAGGTCCTTTTACTTGACATTGACGATGCCTCTGCATCTGGCAGGTATGTTATCTCCCCCCTCTCTCCATTTCGCCAAAAGATTTACTCACCTTTGGAAATAGTAATTTGACTTGTGCGAACCACATTATTTTCTTGACTCCCTACTTCGTCAAGGGTTCAAATTCACAGGAGAAGTGGGACGCTACCATGACTCAGGCAATTGGTCGTGCTCGCCGCTGGGGTCAAAATAAGGTTGTCCACGTTTATCACTTAGTCACTGCTGAGACCATCGATGCGGATATTATACAGATGCGTTCTCGCAAGAAGCTGATTCCTGATTCCGAAAATGAGCTTTTTGGACAGTTGGTTCCTTTGGATGATCCAGATGAAGTCCGAGGACCACTTTCTAGCGCTGTCTGGCACCTACTTTGGCGACGACAATCCTGATTTGGGGATGATGAGTTGAGAGATTGTATTATGGTGGTGGATTCTTTTTTGCCTTTCTTGTATTTTCCCCACTCTTTCTTCGACTTTGATCATACAAGATCTATTTGAGAGTGGACTTGGCTGTGGATGTGGATAAAAAATTGGGGTTTCAGCTTTTTTGTACTTTTATTTTTCCTCCTTTGGACTTCTTCTGTGTCATCACCACCACCATCACAGAATTTGGAGGATTCTCTTGTCATTGGCGAAGAATTAGAATTTGGAGGCTCACGCCTGGCAAAACACTTGTACTTTTAAGGATTGGACGTGGAGGAAAAACTTATACCCAGTATTCATTAAGAAAAGCAAAAAAAAATTTAAAACACACTTGCTTGTTCCCTCGTTGATGTGATTATGATTTTACCTGCGACTTGTGACTGACGCGAATCTTTGGGGCCTTGGACTTGTGTGAGAGGAGGTCTTGGAAGTGCGATTTGGATGGATGGTGATGTTGATTGTAATATTAGGTTCCTGGAACGGTGGGGGGACGGAGGTGCGATGGGGAGGTTGCGACAGTATTGGAGGCAGTTTCAATTTAGAGAGTTTCCATATTAGTAACCTATTCTACCACTCCAGAACTTGTTCCACGGCGTGAAGTTCTTCCTAGAAGTATCGGAAGCATGATAGACTCTTCTCTGAACAACTACTATTACTAACTTGGCTCGCCTCTCTCCAAGTGAAACCTGGTATCGAAATTCCGAAATTTCAAAAATTGTGAGTGATTTATGCTCTTTTAACTCCCGCTATATGTTCTCCATACCCCACTTCCCCAAAAAAACAAAAAAGAACCCCTCGCTCCCCCAAAAATCTCGCTTCCAAACTCCATCCCCAAGAAATCCCCCAACACACCACCCAAAATTTGAAAATTCAAACTTTTACAAGCTCCAGCCTTGTTCTTCTCGGGATAAGCTCTCCATATCCGAAATACGTAGGAAATATCGAGAGAGCACGATTCGCATCATAGGGTCTTCTTTAAAATCCCCTCGAAGATGGGTGAAATTTTTGAAATTTTGAGGTTTTGGAAGCTATGGCTTTGTTATTCTCGGGAATTAGGTCTTTGGGTGCTAGTTACTCGGAAAGTGAAGAGAGAGCACGGTTTGGAGGGTGGGAAGGGGGTTGATTTGGGGTTGGAGATTTGGGGTGTGTAGGTGTGGGGAACGGGATTTTTTGGGTTTTGGGGGGGTTAGGAGGGTTTGTTTGTTGAGGGGGGTTATTAAGGACTGGTACGGTGTTTTGGCAAGTGCTGGGAGAGCTGGGTTTGATTTGGGGGGGAAGTTGGTAAGTGATCTATAAGAGATTTCGGGGTATGTCACGTGACTAGACCGCAGATCAAAACATGACTTTAGGGGAGAAGTGTGGATTACTCTGGGAACACATGAACGGATTGATATAATTGTTTAGAAAGATCTCAGACAGTTAAAGTGGGATTTTTGAGATCATTTTCTCTTCGGCTATACCAATGGTTGAATTTAGTTGAGCTGGCTTGGCCATTGAGGTTGTGAGCGTGTTGTATTCTGTGGTACTATGAACTATATATTTCTTTCTCGGAGCAGGGAGCAGGGTTCTTCGGTAGAAGAAATAAAAATGGGGTTCTGGCTTAGAGAGTGTCACGTCAAGTAAGAGGAGCAGCAGACGACGACGGTGCAAGTTGCAGTAAATACAACTGGTTCGTACCTACGTACCCAGATGTGGGTGTTACAAAATCGTAGGATAGTTGAAGTAAGTTATTCTTCGTGCTTGAGTAGTTTGATATTGGGAACCTGGATGTTTTGGAACAATTAGAGACTAATAACGGGTAATATAGTTACTGCTGCTTCTGGCTTCTACAGCGAGGTTTTCTTGGCATTTTTTTTGGAAACGAGGAATGGTTTGGTCTATGAATGGGCCTTATTTCTAGTTCCAGGTAGACACAAAAAGGGAATTAAAGTGGCGAACCTACCTCCCGGTGGACAGAAAAAGTGACAGTAAATTGATGTTCGTACCTGCCTCCCTTGTTCGTCGTTTCAACTTGGGAATAAATAGAGTCAATAGCTCAAATTATCTTGGTTAATACTTTTGATTATCTCAATCATCTAGAGCAATTATCTTGAATTACTTAAGATGGATGGGACAATGGTTGCTTACTGCTGACTGCTTACAAAGGTGGCTTGTGGCATACTGTTGGTGTGTAACCTTAGTGTGGGGCTCAGTGGAATAACGCCCTTTTGGGCCTCCTAACTACACGATGAAGCTACAACGCTCAATCAACATAATGCTCGTGATGGCATATTCGCTTTTGTTTGCTTGCTACGTCTACTTAATTTCTCTGTGTGGTTTCTGGCCAGGTAATCCTTTCTCTTATTTGATACTTGCCATCTTCGTTGGATTTGTTGCAATTACGGCAAAGGCATCATTTTTATTGATTTATCATCATTGGCCTGATTTCAAGCTATGCCTTCCCCGAGTTCATGGTCGATGGCGACGCAGCCGCGAGGAATGGCATCCAGTTGCGGAGTCTGATCAGTGTACCTTTTTGTGCGAACGATGCCGGAACTGGACATCGAAATCTAAGTTGATTATGGGGTCGAAGAATTACTTCACTAGAACGGAGGAGAGGCATAAGTTTTACCCTTCGCTCACCGAATTTGGACGTCGTGTCAACCTGGGAAGCCAGCCATGTCACCTCTGTTGCCAATTGTGGTATTCAATCGACCCTACTCTTCGGCAAAAGATACAGGAATCTCCAAGTCAATATTCGTCCCTCGATTTGAAGATATTGGTCAGGGAAGAACTGCCATTCTCGAAATGGAGTTTTGCGGAGTTGATAGAGAGCACAATGGTAGGCACAGTCGTTATTGGAGCTCGTCTATTGATTCAAAGAGAAGAAAACAACGAAATAGGTCAGCCTACGAATATAACGTCTTGAAATTTTGCTAAAGCGTTTTTACAGCAATCCCAGCCACATCATCTCTAGCGACTTCCACAGATTCATCACATCACACCCAACAGGCAAAGGAGTGGTTGGAGAGATGTATTTCACTTCATGACTGCCATGAGTCATCTGTGGTCAAAGACAAGCCGACAAGACTTGTGCAAATCACCTCGACAGGTTCATCCATTCAAGACCTTCGTCTTAAAATTCAAGAATATGGAGCCTCAAGTACAGTGCCAGCTTATTTGACTTTTAGTCACTGTTGGGGTGGGAGTAGTAAGTCCCTCAGGTATCTAAAGAGTAATCAGCATTCATTTGGAAACGACATTCCATTTTCGCAGCTCTCTAAAAATATACAAGATTCCATTATCATCACCAAACAGCTTGGATTTTCATATATTTGGATTGATTCATTATGTATTCTTCAAGATTCAGTACAAGACTGGTCACAAGAATCAATGAAGATGGCTAGTATATACGCCGGTGCTGTTTGTACCATTGCCTCTTCGGGTTCGAGCTCCGGTGAGGGGGGTTGTTTTCACCAACGGGAGCCACTTAGTCTTCAACCTTGCAAAATAGGCGTTCGCTCAAATGGGGGTGAATTTGCTGGCGCAATATATATTAGACAAGACGATCTGCTTGATTTTCAGCGGGGAGTCGAAAATGCGCCTCTCAACAAGCGAGGCTGGGTATTTCAAGAGCGATGGCTTTCTCGGCGTATCCTCCATTTTGGAGCAAATGGGTTGTACTGGGAGTGTTCTAGGCGGTGCGCATCAGAGTTGAATCCAAACGGATACGTCTACAGAAGATTCCCAGAGGATTTTGTTGAGCAGGATAACCAATACATCCCAGAAAAGGGCGAAAATGTGTCTCGGGAAGTAATTAAAAGGGGACAGATCGACCGCTCAACTCCCGTTAGTGACCCATACGAGTTAAACCACCCTCGAGCAGCATGGCAGAGGGGTCGTAATGCCTGGAAGGAAATTCGAAGAGCTTCTGAGCAAGATTGGGAGCACGATAAAGGAAATGCGGATGGTTGCGGAATCCGTGCACATTTCAACATGTTACGACGAAACAAGCATACTAATGAAGGACTTGGCCATTTTACGCACTGCTGGTATGAGATTGTGGAGCCATACAGCCACGGAAAATTGACCTTTCCAAGCGACAAGCTTGTAGCTTTATCCGCTATTGTGCAACAAATCCAACACTCTACCGGGTATACTTTTCTTGCTGGCCTATGGAAAGAGCATCTCGTGACTGACTTGCTCTGGTTTGTCCTCGAAAAGCCTGGCCTGAGATTGAACACGACTGAATCTTATGCCAATTCCACAGTTGAGAAGAATGTACATCTAACATCAAATGTTGCACCGACATGGTCATGGGCTTCGCTTGAGGGTGCTGTTGGTGTTGACCTCAATCCCAAAACTTTCGAGTCCAAAATACACTTCCAGACTGTACTAGCTGAACTCGTGGAAGCGCAGGTCGGAGCTGAACTCCCGAAGCCAAATGACTATCAACCGGATAAACCAGTCATGAAGGATTTTATCAAGCTGAAGGGTCCGCTTCTTACAGCCTATAAAGCTAAGGGTCTGAAGACCACACATTGGTTATCTCTTGATGACGATGCTCCTCCAACCATCAGATTTATTCCCGACGTGATAAGAAACGAGAAATACAGAAATTTGGTGCTCTTCTGCTTCCCGATTCTCGTTATGCAGCACCAAACAATCTCCGAAAAGAAGAAAGAGATCCAAGGATTGGTTTTAACACCAAGCGAGAAAGGGGACGGGAGTGTGCCAAGACCTTTTGAGCGAGTGGGTTTCTTTACGACATATCAGATGAATATGGCTAAAGCCTCGAATAAGAGATTAGTTGACGCAGATGTTGTGACGATTTGTATTGTTTAAATTGGAGTTCTTTCCGTTGTGAAATCGCCAGACACGCTTAATAAAGATTGGCTAGTTTCTAACTCTTTGAAGTATCTTCCTAATTGATTTGTTTTGATTCCGAGGATACAGTTCCAAAAAGTGATCTTGAAATCTAGTCCTATGATTTATCTATTCTGGTTCGCAAAGTTTCTAGTAGTAAAGTTCCTCTAAATCTTGTATCACATGGACTATTTCTCTAAATTGAAGTTTCGGCAGGGTCGAATACATCTGACGAGTGTGGTAGTGGTACCACCAGGAAATGCAGATGTTCGTAAATTGTTCGACTAAGAGTCAGATCTCAATATAGTTATCCCACACGGTTGGGGTAATTAAATTATTACAGAAGAGATAGGAGAATTGTAGTACGGTAAGTGCCAAGTACGAGTCTCTGCGCATTCTGTAGTTCGAAAGCTTACGCGTGTGCAGAGCTTGAGTTTTTGCAATTTTATTGTATTTCTGTCAGTGTATTAAATGAGCAGAGTATAGTAGAGTAGTGGCTGCTGCTCTACTCTAATCAAGGGATTTTAAGCTCTACTCTACTCTACTCAACACTACTGAAGTACTACTTGAGTAGTACGGACCGATTCGGACCGACCTTCGGGAGACCTCGGGAGACCTCGGGCCCAGTATCGGTCCACGTGTGAAGGGCTTAACGATTTCTTTTTAAGGTTTAATTCTTTTTAACAAAAGAAAGAAAATAAGGATTAATACTTTTATAATTAGTAGTTAGGAATCTCTTACTTTCTAGTACTATATAGGTGCCTTTTTACCTTATAATAATATATTACGACTATATATAGACTACTCGAGTAGTACTTGAGTAGTCATAAGTACCTCCTCTACTCTACTCTTCTAACTTGCTACTCATAGTCTACTCTACTCGAGTAGTTGAGTAGTTTGTTAATACACGGATTTCTGATCTCGATCGAAAAGTTGCGTCTCTACTTCTTCATTGGGGTGGCAGATACCCGCACCTCAACTGCGACGGGCCATTGAATATATCAAAGGAAGAGAGATGGTCTTAAAAAAATAGCAAATGCGCAAAGTCTTAAGTCAACAATTTGGCGGGTCTTAAAAGTTTTTGGCATATTTGCGTTGTAGACGTTGGTACTTCTCATAGACTGTCTTGTCTCTCGCGAAGTCGATCCATCTCCATTCCTCAAACAGTACGGTAACATTAACAGGAATAGAATCGTCAACAATAGCAGTAAAAAGCGCCAAGAATGCTTTCTAAATTAAAGATGGTCATCTGGAATGATTTGAAATATTTTACGGGGTAATAGTTGGTAGAGACCAGAAACTAGTACTATCTCCATGTCATAGAGATGTAATATTTTGAACACCCCGCTATCCCCAAAAGAAAAACGTTCATAGCTTACTTCCCTTCTTCGCTGCATCCCTATTCTCTTGGGCCATCCTCAACAGAGCATACAAGCTCTGCAATCTCGGCATTTCCAGCCCATGCTCTCTTGCAATCCTCATTGGGTTTCCTAGAATGACTTCCAATTCCATCTTTTTCCCCTGTTCCCAATCAAGTAGCATACTGGGTTTACTCCCACTAGTATTCTTCTGTGTACTTCTAATGATCGCCTCTGGCGTCGCAAATTCCTTGGGCAAAGGAGTCCCCAAGACCTTTGGAGCCGTACTCAACACCTCCTCCATAACCCCCTTCAAATGCCGAGACAATTCTGGATCCAAAGACATCACAGCATTCGTCGTCCCAGAAGATAGCACCGCGGAGGGGTTCATAGCAGCATTGATAGCAATTTTATGCCACCTAACCATCTGCAACTTCGCATGAGAATACGCATCCGCGTCCTTGATCCCGCCTTTCTTCAGCAACTCCACAAACTTGGTATTACAGTCCACAGCAGCTTGCTGCTTCGCATCCAACTTTGTCTCTTCGGTTGTCCCAGGGAGGTAAGGCCCGATAGTTGTTCTCGTCCAGCGATTATGTTTGATCACTCCAGGTCCCTCCTGTGCCGCACTTATGATAGTAACAGCGCTGAGCACCGTAACGCCCTGGAATCTCTTCGTATATGGTTCCTCCACGCCCAATCCATTCTGCACCAGCACAATGGCTGTTCGCCCCTCCTCCAATAACCCCTCCAAGATCTTCGAATCGTCGCTCACATCCGGCAGAGCTTTTGTGCTAACCAATACATAATCCCATTTTATCTTCGAATCGATCGCTTCTTTCGGATTCGCAAAGGTATGATCGGGTGTGAAGACGTAGGAACCGAAGGTTGGAGAGGTGATGGAGAAGCCGGAGGTTGATACTGCTTTGTAGTTTGAACGGCAGATGCAGGAAACCTTGGTATTGGGTGCGAAAGATAAACGGGAGGCACAGAAAGCACCAATGGCTCCAGCACCTACGATGAGGATATTAGTTGTCATGGTTGAGAAGCCATTTTGCTGGAGTTTTGCAAGGGGGTTGGTGTTTTGGTCCGAGGTAAAGATGTCGAGGCCTTGGCGTAGACAAGTGAGGGGTGCGTGAGTGATTCTTTTAACCTGGTGCAGTTCAACCTCTTCGCTTTTTATATTTCATGGTTTCGAAATGTCTGTGGTTACCTCTCGTTGCATAGAAGTAAATGTGTATCGTGGTCCCAAGATGAGATTTGTAAATGCCAGCTCGCTTTTTGGACCACAAATGTTAGATCGTAGGGATCGAAATGGGTTTCTAATTCCTTCGTTCAATCACAAGTTTGAAGGTCTGATGGGTTTTACTTTCTCGTGGCCAATAAAGTACTATGTTCAGGATTTATTGCGTTTGCAGTCGTAATTGTTGTTGTTTGCCAGAAGAATCTTTGCTATGGACGAGTCCTTTCAACCTCCTCTTCATCAATTATATTCTTGTCACCATGAAATTATAGCACCGAACTTCCCTGTTTCGAGTCCAAGAGAATATCGGAAACTACACTTCATTTAACTGTTATTTTCAAGTTGTTTTACGCGTTGTCCTCGCGAAGCATTCGTTACTACCGGCGGCCTCCTTGATTGGATTTACCATTTGAACAAGGTATTATCACTACCACGCGCAGGAGTAGTCATCTTCAGTTTCTTGAACTCTGCCGTTTAGGTCCGTTTTAATGGTTGGTTAAAAAGGGGACCGAAAACCCCCAGCGCTTGTTATAACCGCCGCCAAGTCAACCGACAGCAGGCCTGCATATATATGGGCAATGCAATTGGACTGCGATACAATATCCTGCGGGGAATTTATTTGGAGTTGCACACAAGCATCGGAATACACAGTTCATAACGATCCCACGTTCCTATGAGAAAATGAAATTTTCTGCCTTTCAGTAGTCACAGTTCTCCTCAAACAGCAAATCAAATCCAAACAAAATGTCTCGAGATGATTGATATATCGATTCAAACAGTCGATTCAAGTCCAAACCCTCAATCACAGGAACTAGTTGGTTGGATACCTGAGTCCTCAGGGCGCGGAACATTAAGCTTGATATTCAGCTGCGCCTTCACGATTTTCCTTTGCACCTGGGTAGTCATACACCCACGAGTACACACACGCAGACTCCTCGGGTGGCTTCATAAGACCATACTGTTCTTCAAAGCAATAGTCGCACCGGAACTTATCGCCGTCGAGGGCTTGCAAGAATGGAGTCAAGCAAGGAGAATGGTCGTCGATTGCACGGAGATCACACAAGGAGGGCTCAAACTCATTCATGCCTTCTACATTGGCATGTTCGCCCTGAAATACCAAACAACAAAAGGAACGAAGGTTGTTTGGCCAAACCAGTTTGTTTGGCTCTTGCGGCAGGGTATCATCGAATGGGACGATCATGGGAAATTTGGACTGGATGAGAATGTTATAAGGGACAAGAGCAATGCGGACAGTACAGTGAAGCTGGCAGCACTGGTACAGGTAACTTGGTTTGTGGCTCAAAGTATAATGCGAACAGCTCATGGGCTTCCTCTCTGTCCTCTCGAGTCGATGACACTCAGCTACGTCCCGCTTTTTGCCGTCACCTATTTTCTGTGGTGGGTGAAGCCAAAGGATGTTTTGTCGCCCTCCATCATTGATTTACCGACCATGTTGCTCGGCCAGATGGAAGAATTTGAAGCAATGGCGGTAACAAATTCATTCGATGACGAGGGCATAGAACAGCAGGATACGATTTGGAGTATATGGGCTCTTACTCCTCGTGTCTTCGAGAAGGAGGTGGCCGACAAGGCAATGCAGGAGTACCGGGAAAGATCAGTACAAACAAGAGGAAGTGATAGGAAGGCAGGCGAAGATTCGACTGAGGATGTCGAAAACCAGTGTGATTCAGTACCCGGCAAATCAAAAAAGATTGTCCTCTCACATTGGGATCCGCAATTATATCGATCTAAGATTTGGCTCGTCATTTGCTTCTTTGGAACTTCTTTTCCGGCACTGCACCTGATATCGTGGGACACTGTGTTTCCTACATTGGTCGAGCAATGGCTGTGGAGGGTATCGGCGCTTGTTTCGATTGTCACTATGTTGGTTTTCATGCATTTTGAGAAGGTTGTTTTCCGGTGGGGTGGTATTTTAACACTTCTCAGCATCATATCTCCCTTCCTGTATCTCGTTAGCCGCTTGATAGCGTTGGGGCTTGTGATAGTAGCATTCAGAGCTGCAGAGCCAGCCGTGTACGAGACTTATGTTGTTGCGAATTACTGGGTTCATGTCCTGTAGCTGAAGGATACTTTATCTGTTAGTAAATTTATTCCTCCATAGAGAAGTTGGAATGGAGATGTTATTCGATGCGCAGGATGTACCTCAGAAAGATATTTTGGGCGTTTAGAAACGTACCTGGCAATTTTAGAATAGCTACCGTACATCCGAAATTCTAATTCTATCAAAGAGCGAAAATCACTCCCATGAATGTTTTTACCCAATATCCCCATACTTTTGTAACAAATATGCCTCAGACGAGAGATGGGTCCAGGCCAGTCAAGCTCCGCATCACCGCCATTGTAATCACCGAGTTTCCCATAATAACATCGTGAAGCCCATATTTCAATATTTCCTCCCTCAAGACACCATTTCCTGTTCGCCATTCCATCACGGTTCCAGCAGAACCCAAGCTAGTCCTCGACTCCTTTTTCTTCAGCTCGAAATCTTCATAAGTGATATCTTCTGGTAGAGTTGCATTAACGGCATGCCAAAAAAGGGTTTGCGAATGATGTGACGGGATATCATAATCATCTTCAGCGTGAATGATTGTGATTCGATATTTTGACTCGGTGGCTTCGGCAGCTTTAATGTATGAAACAATCCTATCCTTGCTCAACCAGGAATCCCGAATAAAGGTTCTAAGATATCTGAACAGTGGGGGTAGCTTCGCAATCGGAGATAGGATTGGAATTGTCCCGGCAACTCGATAGGTTGCCACTAAAGTTCCCACGTCGACGAAAGGTGCAACCAAAATGATTCCTGAAAAGTAGACCGGTGGTGCTTGGACTGCGAAGTGATCCGCGACAGCTAGACTGACGGCTGTCCCCAAAGACTGACCAAATATGAGGATCCGAGAGGGTGGGATGCCAGCAGTCTTCATCGCCCAATCCGTGACTGAAAGTGCATCCAAGATGAGTCCACGTTCTGAGGGAACGCCTTTGCTTTTACCAAATCCTCGATAGTCGAATGTCAATACATGTATTTTCCCAGGGGATCCTGCCGATAGTGCACGATAGTTTGGTGTCCTAAATCCTGATCCGACGGTGCCAGCAGCCCCATGAAAATGAAGAACAAGTCGAGCCTCGGGATCATCTCGAAGAAGCTTGAACGCGAGACGAGATTCAAAATCTGAAGAAAAACCAGGTGGTTGTGCGATCAAATCAAGTTCATGCTTGCGATATAATTCGACTGGTAGAATATGCCACGCGTATAATAACCCACCATCAGAGGATTTGATCGAGAAAGGGGTGGCCTGATTGTACATGAAGCCAAACATTTCGGGAACATCGAGATCTTTGAACCAGGTCATCTGGATTTTGTGAAGATAGACTATATGTGATTGGAAAGATGCTGTCGTGAGCAGTCCGAGCAACACAGCGTAGAGAGCAACGAAACCTGCCACCGAGATGGAGGCATATCTGAAAAAGAGACTGACAAAAGATGCTGTCATTGCGCGGGCAAACTTTGGAGTAAATATCCGATAGAGAAAGGACTGTGTTTATACATGGAATGGCAATGTTGTTGCTAAAATGCAGAGCGCTCAATGTCTCGATAAATTTGCGGTAAGCGCCGAGGCAAATGCCAAGCCTTCAGGGGTACAAAACGTTCCCCGTCACATGATATGTGATATTGCATTACTTCCAGGTTAGGAACTGTTTGTTGAAACACCTTCAGCATTGAGTGATTTTTTGGCAGATCGACGCAGGTATTTCTATTTATTTCCCAGCTCATGCTTACTCAAACCCATCGCAAAAGGGACCTCGATTGAAGATAAGTTTCGGTCGGGAATTACTTAAGTAGGCTTGCTGTTGCTGGAGTACAGACTTGTTTTACATGTATCACTCGATCCAAAAAAAAATTGGAGAAAATGTATTTCAGGAGATGCAATTGGACATCGAATTATGGTTCAATGATTGTTGAAAAGGGGGAGTTATCTTTGGTTACTTCAAAATGAGAGTGTGTTCAAGTGGGGGGATATTTAGCATATCTTCTTTTCTCGTTCTTTAGGGGCCATGGCTAGACGAAATAAGTCAACTTGGATTTTAAGGGAACTAATTAGACCAACAGCAGGCTCGCTAGACTTGATACTTCGTACACAACACCCAAAGAAAACCACTAGACACGCTAACGAGTATACTCTCATCCCATCCAGTCGCACAAACTTACATCGACATCGGGTTTCCAGGAAGTTCAGTCAACCCTATCACAACCGTGTTAGCAAGTTTTCGTCACTAAAGATCCCAACAATCGGGACTTACAGCCTTCAACATTCTCATTCGGCATCCAATTCTTGACCGAACATTTATTCATCGCATCAGCACTCTGACTCTTCAACGGCTTCCCATTCTCACAGTTCTGGAACATGCAAGAGTTATCCATCGCTCTCTGAAGGGAATCTCCCTTCCATCCAAACACGTAATCGCCATGAGTGGAGTATCCCTTCGTCTCGCCGGTACTCCAGACGAAAGGTTGAGAGCCATCGGTAGGCCAGAGGGATTGATCATTGAATTTGGTCGTGTCCCAGATCGTTTCGTAGGCGAGTTGTGGCATGCGGACAGGATGGGAGGCAGGACAGGCTCCTGCGACTTGGAATCCGCCTTTGGTCGTGCTGTACATGTGGCTTTGGTGGTCGGGGGAGTCGACGTCTTTCCCGTTCCAGCAGCTAGCTTAGGTTAGCTTATACAACTCCCTGTCTAAAAGGGGAAAACCTACGCGGGGAAGTGATGGATGGCCATGATGCCAGCTTTGCATGGCTTCGCGGGGAAATCTGGAGTCTCGGCACCTCTTGTGAGAATGGTGTCTAAGCAAGTATATCTCAAGCCAGAGTTCTTGACCGCATCCGCTCTGTTATTTGTTGTTGGGCTACCAACGGTCATACGGAACCCCTGGAAAGTTGTTAGTCTACGGCTTTCCTCAAGGCGGTTGACTTACTGGTGGGAAAGCTGTGATCTTTTGCTTCCCGTTCGAGTTGAAGTCCTGTTGGGTATAGTAGATTGTCATTCCATTCTTGATCCCAGGCGTAAGTTGCGCATTATTGATGATTGGAACACGTTCTACAAAGTGAGGTAAGTCAGTTTTATAGTCCCAAAGTCCCTTTCTATGAAGCAAAGTCTTACTATATGTCCCATTGCGAGCCTTGAAGTACAGGGTCGCGGTCCAGTAATTGGAAAAGTCCTCCGAGAAAACACACGTCGTGCAATCAGCGTGGTCGCCCACATCAGTCGATGGCATCGTCGCATTGAAAGCATTTCCACCAACGATTTGATGCACATGTGCAGAAGGCACCTTTCCAGGTTCCACGAGAGGATCGAGACGTTGAATACTGACAGTTGCACATCCGAAGCGAAGGGCGGCTTCAGAAGGCGCGATGAGCGCGAGAGCAAGAGAAGAACTAAACCACTTCATAGCTGCGAGAGAAAAAGCCGATGATGTTTCTCAAAAGAAGGGGTATTTCAAACTGGGGAAGTTCAAGTAGTGGTTACGGTGCCAAGTGAAGACTGTATATAGCAAAATTTGCCTATCTTAAATCAAGATTATCAACCATCCCATCATCTTCATAGCCTCTGAAAAAATTGCCGGTATCTCCCAGTATTCATGATGGTCGAAATTGTTTAGCCATCAATTATCCTAAACCTCGCGACCAAAGAAGTTCAGCCCCTTAAAGTTTTCCCCGCACTACGATTAATTACCCCATAAATCCATGTGGCAAGTCATATATAAGAACAAGTCGCCTTCCAAGAATCTTCCATCCCGGCCCGAATTATTGTTTTATTAAAGATATATTAAGCCACCTCTCTACTTTCTTGGATGTCAAGTTGTCGAATCCCGAGAACTGTTGATTGGGAAGATCCTTGACTCCACATAACTACCGAGACTTCGGAAGTGCCGAAATGTAACGACGCGACAGTATTTAGGGGGAAGAAAGATATTCGGCAATGCCAAGTCGTCTGAAGGTTGCACAAATGACCTCTGAAGATGCAGTTATAAATAGTATTTGCGTCCACTTTCTGGCGAATTAGGAAGGAGAGCATTGGGAAGTAATAGATCTTGTGAAACTGTCTGCCGGTTAAACGGAGGAAGTTCTCGCTAAATAATGCGAGGAGATGTTTGTACCCCAGTGCGGTAGATGGGACTATTCAGTGTGCTCGTTTAGGCATAGAGTTCTGACTCACTTGTATTTTGTTGCGCTAAGAGTCAGATGAGTAAACAGATAAAATGTGAAGAAGGTCTCAAGTGACTTTCCGCCACCCAGAAACAAAAATTCAAGCTTTGCCAGATCAGTCCACAGCCATAAGGTATATTTCTTGCCAAATCTCCCCTGTTATTCAACTAGAGCAAAGAGACTTCGCACCCGAAAGAGCGAGGGTGTTCCTGGCCTACCTGGCAAGGGAATGTTACCTAGATGGTTTTGATATATGCACTTTAGGTTGATTCCATCCTAAAACCCACCCTTTTACTGTTTGTACATGTTGTAAGTGTACTATTCTTAAAAACCTCTTATGTCAGTAGGTATGTAACTAGAGGTGTAACTGATATAACTACGACGCTTACTATATTTGATCAATGTCGCGGGCCATGAAGAAAGAGACTATAGAATGAATCTAAAATACTCTCCTAAGAATCTTAGGGCGTGTAAATATTTATAATCTCGCTATCATTAGTGAAAATTCAAGATTCAAGTACTACTCGAGTAGAAGTGAGTTGAATCGTATATTGTTCGATTAAAGTATAAGTCGTATACTTTAATTTACCCTACTCTCTTCTTAATATTAATTATCGAGATATAGAATTAAGAGTTATATATCTATAATATATTAGATAGAGAGAACTATCTACTACTTGTAGGCTAATTAGAATACTATTGTTTTATAAATTCTCTTTACTATAGAGATTATATTTTCTATTATAAAATTCTATAGATTCTACTTATTTATAGTAGATATCGAGATAATTCTAGATAGTTAAAAGCCTTAAAAATATCTACTAACGTGGTTTACTACCGAGCGACGCATATCACCGAGCGACGCACTTTCCTCTACCCTGCCACCTAAAGGGTAAAATTAAATAATCACAACATATTATATTAATTAATCTGAATCTGAATCTAATGAACTAGAAGTATCTACAGCCTCTTGACAAGTTCGTGTATTATGACTAGACTTTCTGTAGGTACTACATCGTCGTCTAGACGGCTACCTCTCCTTTTGCCTACCCTTCTTAGAGTACTTGTCGCGTCGAGCCTGTTCCTCTGCTTCCTTCAGAGCTAATACGTCCTACGTATTCTCTATAGTAAGTGCCCCCCCTTGACGGGCCTGAGTCTTTTTAGCCCTCTAGCGTTTACTTAGTGCTTTATTTGCCTTGCGAAGGGTATAGACTTCGGCTAATAATAAAGTCATCTCATGAGCTAATAGCTCTATACCCTTAGCTAATGTAGCTACTATCTGGAAAATAGGGGTTAGCAAGCTTTCTTGATGACGTGCAATCCGATTCTTAACTAATGTCGTCTGTAAAAGAGTATTAGTTAGGTTATAAGGAAGGAGTCTATAAGACCTAAAGGTTAATATTAGTAGAGGGGGTCTATAATACTATATTTCGCTTGTATATTCTTAACTAGTTAATACTACGCGCTAATAAGCTCTAGATCTTCGTATAAGGCTCTTTAGAAGTTGTAAACGTGATTAAAACACGTCTTTAACTCTAGTCGTCGTTAAATAAATTAATATACCTAGTTCTTACTAACGTATAGTACCTCTCGAGATTTAAGTAGGAGATTCGCTATATCTTTAACACTAGTTAGACAGGGCCTAAATCCTCTTAAATCTAGATCAAGTATATATTAAATAATTATGTCCTTCTCTAAGTTGTTTAATTTATAACAATTAGCTTTAATTTCAGGGCAATAGGTTTGGCCAGCTATTCTATATTAAAGTGTTACTTTAGGGACCTTGTAGATCTTTGCTATAGAGTGTTTACTTAGATTTTTAGACGTTCGAATAGCCTTGATAGCTAGAATGATTCGCGCTTCTTAGGTTTGAATTTCTATAATAAATAGTTGAAAAAACGCGTCTTAAAGTTTATAAGAAGTAGGGTGAGAAAAAGTGCGTCGCTCGGTGATATACGTCGCTCGGTAGTAAACCACGTTATATCTAACGTGGTTTACCACCGAGCGACGCATATCACTGAGCGACGCACTTTTCCCCACCCTACTCCTTATAAACTTTAAGACGCGTTTTTTCAACCATTTATTATGGAAATTCAAACCTAAGAAGCGCGAATCATTCTAGCTATCAAGGCTATTTAAACGTCTAAAAAGCTAAGTAAACACTCTATAGTAAAGATCTACATGGTCCCTAAAGTAACACTTTAACATAGAATAGCTGGCTGAACCTATTACCCTGAAATTAAAGCTAATTGTTACAAATTAAACAACTTAGAGGAGGATACGATTGTTTAATATATACTTAATCTAGATTCAAGAGGATTTAGGCCCTGTCTAACTAGTGTTAAAGATATAGTAAATCTCCTACTTAAATCTCGAGGGGTACTATGTGTCGGTAAGAACTAGGCATATCTATACATTCAACAACGACTAGAGTTAAAGACGTGTTTTAATCGCGTTTACAACTTCTAAAGAGCCTTATATAAAGATCTAGAGCTTATTAGTACGTAGTATTAACTAGTTAAGAATATACAGGCGAAATATAGTATTATAGACCCTCTACTAATATCAACCTTTAGATCTTATAGACTCCTTCCTTACAACCTAACTAATACTCTTTTATAGACGACATTAGTTAAGAATCGGATTGCACGTTATTAAGGAAGCTTACTAACCCCTATTTTCTAGACAGTAGCTATATTAGCTAAGGGTACAGAGCTGTTAGCTTATAAGATGACTTTATTATTAGCCGAAGTCTATACCCTTCGTAAGGCAAATGAAGTACTAAGTAAACGCCGGAGGGCTAAAAAGACTCGGGCTCGTTAAGGGGGAGCACTTACTGTAGAGGATACGTAGAACGTATTAGCTCAGAAGGAAGCAGAGGAACAGGCTCGACGCGACAAGCGCTCTGAGGAGGGTAGGCAAAAGGAGGGGCAGCCGTCTAGGCGACGATATAGTATCTACAGAAAGTCTAGTCATAATACACGAACTTGTTAAGAGGCTGTAGATACTTCTAGTTTATCAGATTCAGATTTAGATTAATTAATATAATATGTTGTGATTATTTAATTTTACCCTTTAGGTAGCAGGGTAGAGGAAAGTGCGTCGCTCGGTGATATGCGTCGCTCGGTAGTAAACTACGTTATACTACCTTTTAAAATAAGGATTACTACTAAGGTACTAGATAGTTAAAATCGAGGAAGACTATTAGAAGAGAATAAGATAATTTAGTAAAACTCGACTTTATAAAAAAATAGTAGTTAAATTAATTTTCGACCTTAAAATAAAATAGTAGTTTTAATAAATATCTATATTTATAAGGAACTATAAGGAACTAAATAAGTAGTAGAGTACGTAGACGTGATAGAACTACTAGTATTCTATTACAATATAGAATAATCGATACCCCTCTTCTACCTCTGTCTAACCTTCTAGTTATATATATCTAGACCTCTTAAATACCTCTTTCTATCTCTACATTCCTGAAAACATTTCTAGTATCTCTAGCTTCGACCCGGTTGCGCGTAAAGACCCCTCCGCTAAGACCCCTCCGCTAAGACCCCTAGTTGATCCAGCCACCTTAATCTTAGTCTCTTATAATATTCTAAAAGAAGAACTTTAAATAGTATATTAGTTAACGTTAGAAATAGATCTTACTATTCTAAACGTTCTAATTAACTAATCTATTAGAACCTACTAAGATTAGTTTCTAGATATATGAGAGACTGAGATTAAGGTGGCTGGATCAACTAGGGGTCTTGGCGGAGGGGTCTTTACGGGGCGAAGGGTATGCGATAGTAACCCGCAACTAGGTCGAAGCTAGTAATACTGTGGATGGTTTTAGGAAGTATAGGGATAGAAAGGGGTATTTGAGAGGTTCCGATATATATAACTAGAAGGGTAGCCGGAGGCACGAGGGAGGGCATCGATTATTCTGTATCCTAATAGAACACTGATTGTTCTACTACGTCTGCGTACTCTACTACTTATTTAGTTCCTTATAAGATATAAATATTATTAGAACTCTTCGAAATAGATAACCGATATCCCTAGTCCGTGCCCCGCCCTAGTGAAAACCCACCCCACCAAAATTTCACGATGCTATTAAAAAGTTATATATCTCAACAACCGCTCGTTAGAATTACATGCAATTAAGTATATAGACTAATGGCAGGTAGTTAAATACAGAATGAGTGTAGAAAACTATGCGCGAGCACGAAGTGGTAGCCTAATCTGCCTTCCTGACCTAGTTTCCTTCAATTGTGGGGCTACCACTTCAGCTGGAACTCCTGCTTTGAGTTTAAGTGTATGACTTGGCTTTTCTAGCTCTTTTTGTCCCTTTGAAGCTCCTTTCTTGACTTGAGGCCTACGTGGAGTAGTCCTTTTTGGTGGGATTCGTAGACCTTTTATCTGCTTTGGGGCCTTTGTAGTTACAGCAGCCAGCTCCTTGTAAAGCTGCTCTCCTGCCTTCTTATTTGCCTTTTCTTCCTCCTTACGTTGTCTTTCAAGAGTATTAGCCTTTCTAATTACTCTCCTCTGATCCCTTGCCTTTTCTTCCTCCTCTTTCGCCTTTTCTTCCCCGGCCTGGTACTCGCGAGCTCGAATAACCTTCCCAGGGGAGTATACTTCTACTCCCTCACTAATTTCACCGCAAAGATTAAGCCTCTTTCCTCTCTTCCGTTTCTGGTTCTCAAGTATAATAGCAGCTTGAAGTCTAATATTCTCGTGCTCAAGTATAGAGACTTTACTTGAGAGAATACGCATTGAAGAAAAGACCTTGTTCGCCTTAAGTCTTGAGGGTGATCTCTCAAAGTCTAAGAACGCTCGTCGAATAGATTTTGTAGTAAGAGGTGTTTTCATGCCTTTCGTGGGCTCTTTGAAGGGCGAAGCAGGCTTTGTTACTTGCGCGATTATTTTTTCCCCTGCTACAGGCCAAATTCCAGGCTTCTCGAAGGAATGTATGATGTTTTGTTCTGTGAATGCCTTATTCCACGCTTTCTTGAACATCGAGAAGAAAAATCGCTTT